>QDEB01000299.1:0-14702 GCA_004193795.1 Asbolus verrucosus | reverse complement strand
TGTGTCCGCACCGGTTGTGTATTAAAGTAGTAATAAGTTAAGCACAAAATGATAATAAATAACACTATAATCAGTATGAAGCAATATAGATTTATTTTCTTTTATAGTTATTGTTTTTATCGAAAATGTTGCAATAAAGCTTGACGACATTTGTGTAGTTTTGATAAAATTGGATAAAAGGCCGAAATGAGTTTAATTTATTTTAAAAATTATCTGTTGCGGTGGTGGACTCTCGGGGTTGCATACATTTGTTATGAAAACAAGCGAAGGTGGAGAGTGAGATAATTTTACCTTGCTATTTTTGGCATCGGATAAGAATAGTGTCGAATTTAACAAAAAAAAAAAACTCGAAAATGCGCTCAAAAAATGATGATTTGAATGAAAAAATTGAATTTGCGTCCTTTCGTTTTCCTATTTAGATGTCATATTTATTCTCATTTTCTCCTTATTAAATAATTCTGTATTTTGCAAACGAACTCTTTATGCTCCGCTTCGGGTTTCTTATATTCGCTTTCTTTCATGTATAAATGCTAACGTTTTTATCATATTATATCTTTCTGTTGCATTGTCCATCACCATTTCTGATATTTTTTCAAGGAGGCTTACATATATATTGCCACACCTGTTACCTAATCTTTAGTTTTTCTTTTTCTTTTTATGATTTTTCTATGGATCACCCACTTAGTGGTAGGTGAATGCGTTGTAATTTTGAAACCTTGAAATTTAGATATTGTTCAGATACCACTTTGTATTGTAAATTATCAGTAGTTTAACAAAATCAAGGTCAAATTTCTTACGGGCGAATTGCATATTTCTTTTTCGTTGCAGATTCAGGGGTAAGAATTATTTCGCAACCACCGATGTTCATTCGAATTCACAAAATTTTAACGCAAATACGTTATATGGGTTGTCCCATCACTTTGAACCTCTAGTGGCTATTTCAGAACTAGAAATTTGAAACTTGGAGGAAAGTTCAGAAGAAACTATATAACTGTGTATACAGTTTTATTACCTTTTTTTATCATCCCTACTTATAACGTCAGTATACATCGAACAATTAGCAATTTTTAAAAATTATATAGATGCTAGACCTTTCTGCTTATTATGCTGGTGACATATAAAAATGTAACCATTGTTATGTTACTGTTTTCTCTTCAAATGAATAGCTTTAAAAATACTACTGATAATTCTGATACGAGAAAAAAGTTTTGATCCGTTTGATTTTGGTTTATATAAGGGGCTTCTTGCTGTTGAAAATTCGAGAAGCATTCGTCATTCTGCCGTGATATATTTACAGTTTATATCAACCAGACTATTTAATAAAAAGTCAGATTCTGTTCAAAAAAAAACCTCTAGATTGTTCTAATTATGTAATGAACATTCCAACAACATTGACAATTTCACAAATGCTTCAACGTCACATGTCTCTCACGTGCAAATGATGTACAGATTTAAAAAGGGAAAATAAGTCAGAGTTTAAGTATAACATTTGTCGGTAAAATGTTTTTTTTCGTAGGAGCTATGATTTTTCGAAAATCAATTACTATTAGCTTGTGACTTCCTAAGGAGCCCTTTAATCGAAAAATGTCATATATGTCAAGTTTAGTCTCTTACTTTTAAAAAGTCAAAGTCCGTCAAAAAAATGACGATTATAAAGGGTAACCATAACAACCACAAATTTCCAAAAATCACTCTGGAACATTTGTTTCCAACAAATAAATTATAAAAAAGATATTTGCCTTGATTTAATTCTCCAAATATCAATTTTTAATATTTAAAGTCAAAATGTATCTATATACACATATTTACAAAAACAGTCAATTTTGAAAGTGAACAGGTATATTTTTATAAAACGACAACTTTTTAAAATTATTTAACTATCAAGTATGTTAGTTTTCAATAATTTCAATAGGCGATTTAGTGGTATCTTAGAGAAGTTTTGTAGTTCACTGCTAAAACAGAGGAAAATTTATAATATTTTGGTATGACACAAGTACTGGTCGTGATTATGTAGTAAATGGATCGTGATGTATTTGCATCAAGTTCAGATTATTAGTCACGAATCAGCCGTTGATTTTCACGGTTTATTATTAGAAATAATTAATCTGCTCAGTGTTTAACGTGCAATATGTACAAAAAACCTGATAAAAATCTTGTAATATTACAATATTGATTACAATTTCATTAACAACTAAGGCCATGATCATTATAAAAATCAATCGGAAGTGCATTATTTAAAGCCTTCCTTGATCACTTTTTTTTATGGATCAATAATGCTCACATCCTGATAATACCAACCCAATAAACACTTTTCACCAGATGTAGAACGTAATTACTCGCCAACTTGAATGTATTAACATAAATCGTCATTATTGTAATTTATACAAAATAATCTTAAATAAGGATATTCTGTATATCAATTTTATTAGTCTCTATTAAGCTTATTTAGATTATTAAACAAGCATCATGTATAACAATAATGATATATGCAAAATGATACAAACATGGGAAAAACGTCAAATCATTTTCAATTTTTCAAAATAATTCAAAGAAATTTTCTTAAAAATTAAAAATCGGAAAAAGAAAGTTAAATTTCCATAAATTACATTATACGAGTTTAAAAGAATTACAGAATAGTCCAGTAATGTGTGATCACTCAGACTCCAACAAATTAGTCCACTTTATGATTACAAAATACATTGTTATTTGCACTGTGTTTCTGAAACTGAAATATATTTGATCTCCTTTTTTTTTTGTCCGATATAGGTACACTTCAGCAATATTTGAATAAAAAATGGTTGTTTGATTAAATATTCTTAATTTTCCATAAAACTACTTTTTAACAATAAATTCACTATGACGTCGTATATATAACATACATCAATTATATCCGATTTTTATTCGCTATTCTTGTTTTTTATCTGTAAACGCAAATTTAAGTCTGTAATTAAGTCTCACATTCTGTACAATATAAAGTTATTAAAATACTTACAACGAATCACGTTTTCGCTTGCTGATTTATACGAAACGGTTATGAAACCATGATTTTACAGGAAAATGTTTTTATAAGGTCTTGTAGTAATGAATCAACATGGACATTTTTATCCTTATTGGATATGTGTTAATTTACGTTTTTATTTTTATCATAAATATTAGCATATAATTGTCTCATTAAAACATGTCATTATCATCATGCACGTTCAAAAAGGCCAGTTTGTACAATTGTGAATTTGTTGTTACGCCACTGCTTCTTACTTGAATTCATGATTTTTTTTTATTATCAATCATTAAAGTACTTATTTGTTAACTGGATCATTTGGTACGTTTTTTATGCATAAATCTGCCAAAATAATCCTAATCCTACCAGATTACGAACGGAAACTGTGCGCAATTGAATGCGAACGGAGCGCTACAGCAAATCACTACTGCAGCTGTCGTCACTAAATTAGCCCCAAAAAAATCCCCTACAAGTGGACGGGGATGTGGGAGGCTTTGAAGAACCCACTTCAGCCTACGTACTCCGATAATATCACAATCATTGGGAATTATTAACCTTTCATAAATGAATTTTTGAGTACATTCAACATATCATCAGACCAACAACACTGGAAAATTTTGACCTAAATCAAAATTTTTTCAATTAATTTATTATTATATACAGTTTGTGATCACTCGATTACGTAACAAAAGTAAATGTAAAGTGCAGTTATGACGATAACGATAACTAATTAGATCTACTGTACAAACAGATCAGGCTAAAAATACGTTTCCTTGTACCGCTGAAGAGTCGCCTCTGTTAGTTTATTTTGGTAAATAAATCCAAGTGAAGTATTTCTAAATATAAATGTTGTAAAGTAAGAACGATTCTAAACGTGGAATGAAAATCTTGAAAAAAGCGATAATAGGAATGTTGTTTGTGTTATCAGTACTACGCCATTTCTCGCATGAAGGCCAAATATTATTTTGCTGCGTTTTTTATGCGAAGTATTTTTCACACACACGGATAAATCTATTATCAGTGACACACTCAAATAGGTTCACAATATTTACTTCTTTTAAGACTTAATCCTGATTTTATCTACAAAATAAAGTGGACATGAAGAAGCAGAGTCAATAATAAAAAAATTATTTTATTATTATGAAATATTAGGCTTTACAGTGACATATTGTTCTTACGTTAATTCAATATTTATTTTTGAAACGGAGCCCAACTAAATCAGCCTTAAAGTGTTGCAAAAACACTCAATTTACACACCTCCGGCCATGTTTTTTATTAATTTGTTATTTAAAATGAACAAGAGCTCATTCAAGGTGTTTTCAACTTTGTTTTATTTATTTTAAATAATCTTAATTTATACAAGGAAATTGAATTCGATTATAAAATTCCCATATTAAGGCTTTTTTAGTCACTATATGCCAGAAGAAGAATGTAGAAGCCAAAAATATGTAACCAATGGCATCGCTTCCGGTTTTTTATAGGGCAACAATAACAAATTTATGCACTTTTGGACCAATTATAAAACCAACAACCAGCCGAATCATAAATGATGATCATGAATTCACAATTTTTTATTAGCTACTGGACAGAATATATATTTATAATAAGAAGTGGTAAGGATTCAATTGATTTAAAAAATTGGTATATTTTGAAAACTTTTTAAAAGATTAAAAGGAAATTTAAAACAGTTCAACCAATAACGAATTAAGATTTTGTCTGCATTTATATTAACAGAGAATTTGTGAAAAGAAAGACAAGGACACGAATAAAAAACATTAACAGCTAATGACGTCAAAATAAAATTAGAAATGAGCTGTCATTGACATTTTGAAATTGAAGAATAATTTTGAATTTGAAGAATAAACTGACAAGTGCATCCAATTAACATTATTTTTCCAAGAAAAATAAACGAAAAAGATTATTTTAGAAAAAAAAATTAAACTTCAAAATTTTCAAAGTGGTTTTAGATGACATTTTTCAATCATACAACAACCGAGGCTAGAACAAAAAAAATTAATGACCCCTTTATTTTTCATTTTCTTTTCTGATTATACAATTATTTTTTAAAATTAAGCAAATATTATTATATAAAACTGACTTATTTTTGACAGAGTGGAAAATCTAAAAATTATTTATTATTAAACAAATATAATGAGATTTAAGATTTGTTATGCTCAGAAAATAAAATTTGGAGTTTATAACAGATTACAAGTTATAAATAAATCAAAATTCTGCGCGAAAATAAATATTTAATCAAACATGAAAAAACAAATAATTAATAATCTGTTTATTTTGGCAAAACGAAAAATAACCAGACGTGTACTCAGTTTGTATATGTTGTTATGATTATCCATTTATTTTTTCATGTAAAAAAATTTGAAGCAAGGTTTCAACAAAATATAGCGATCTTCATCAAGGCAAAGGAACAGTCTTTGTAACTTCTATAATAGTGAAAAATATTTGAAAAATCGTTGTATTCATTAGACATCCAACAAATTAACATTAGAAAAAATCTTTTTGGTGATTTCAATTTTTCTCATAATTAATGACACTTTGTACTGTTATGATTATGTTATATCCAAAACCCATTTTTGACAGTGACATCATTCTAATTAGGTTCCTGATGTAATCGCAGATGATGTCAACTTCTTTTTCAAGTGGAACGGTATCCTTTAACCAAAATTTTGAAAAGCTTCTACCTCACCGTGGTGAACTGCTACAGCTGCTCATCTGCTACATTTTGTAGTTTTTGTTTCGAAATGTGATTAAGTCGCAGCCATAAAAAGATCGCAAGTACGCATCATATCGTTATGGGGCCAATAAAAGCTACGTAATATGACACAACGTATCGATTAAATACGATAATGACATACCAATTATGACCGGTTCAAGGTGACAGAAGCATATTTACACTCGCGTGGTTCTTGCACCTTCTCCACATGTTTTCCCATCAATCGCCAAATGAAAACAAAAATCAGATAATGCGAACCAACGAAAATTTCCAGTCTGGTGCACGTTCGCCGAAACCTTTTGAATCAGATGGTGGTAAAAAATTGAACTCCCCGGGAAAAAAATAGAACAAAGATGAAAAATTGATGTCATCGTTTCGAATTAGTTCATCAACATGTCGAGATATTAACATGTAACGATTTTATGGCCAAAACAAGGACAACCCATTCAGAGCGTAAAATTTATACACTCCGCTGTGCCGGCGCTGGACCGGCGAATCCGCCAATTCGGGCGCGGGATCGACCCGAAGTCTCGAGGCGGTCGAAGAAGAGGGTCTTAAGATGCGCCTTGAGTGACGCCCAAGATTAAGAAAGAGTTGCGAAAGCGACTTTTCGGATCTCGAGGGCCCGCTTTCGGTTTTGATGACGGACCCGCTTAATTGCTTCGTCCCTGAACATGCAACCACGAATCCGTAAAGTATGTAAAATCGGCGGTTCGAATTGCACAAGTTGAGCGTTTGGTAGTGAGCAATGACCATCCAGTGACCCGAACATTCGATGCTTTCCCGGAAGCTGGGACAAAAGCACATCCGGATGGCGCGGACACCAAGGCCCGAGCCTCGGTGGCTGCCCCGTCCGTCGCCATCAGTCGGTGTGTGCAGGTGCCAGTGATAACAGCTAATCAGGGAGATACTAGTAAGTACGACCCCCGTCTCGCAACGACTTTATTCGAACCAATCACAACGCAAAACTCAATCTTGGGGCGGCAAGTACAGCTCGGGCTTGTGGTAGCACAGGCCCTCCGGCAGGTCGCACCCCAGCTCGCACAGGGTCGGCGCTATCTCCTGAACGATGTAGGGGTAGATCTCGTTCACCCTGCCGCCGCACTTGTCCTTGACGGCCTCCAGGAAGCGCACCGTCATCGCGTAATCGTTCACCCGGCGGCAGGCGTGGAGGGCCGCGACGATGACCGCCGGCTCGGGCACAGCGTCGTAGCCCAGCAGGTCGTTCATGCCCTGGCGGATGTCCCAACCGTCGAGGTCTTCGCGGCTGAAGAAGCATTCGTATCTGAAAGGGAACAATCGGGATGAAAAGGGTTCCGATTTGGCTGCCCTCGAACTGGCTATCTGAAGAGGTTACAAACGGGTTTTGGAAGGGTACCTTCTCTAGCTGGCGATTGTATTCATGCTTTGCTGTTTGGTCGCCACATGGAGCTCAATAAAACAGATTTCGCCAACCTCTAATTCCTCAACATTTTGCTCATTTTTTTTAAAATCAAGTTTCGGTAAAAGACAGAAGACAAATGCTTTTTTACGACCAATGAAACAAAAATACTATTCAAATGATCGCGTGATTTGCCTACTTTATTCACTTGTTTACATGCATTTGGCCCTTTCTGCCTTAAGAAGCTGATCTTCTTGGTCGCTTAAAATAAGATGGCTACAACCCAAAAAGTTGTATTTATTGGCAACATTAATTTACATAATTTAATTTCGAAGTTTGTCTTTTGAAAAAGTGTGTTTAGAAACATCACGGGGCAGTACGGTGTAGGAACGAAAAATCTCACAAGCTAATTGCAATAAAACGTAATTTAAAATATTGAAGAAATTCCGTAGATAAATATTGTATTTCAATACGTTTGTCCTCACTCGAATCAATCTGCAACATTTGTTTTATTTAAATAACTCAGTTCTTCCATTGCCAATCTATCATTTTCTTTTCCATGTTCACTTTGAAATTTGAGGATTGATAGAACGAAATTAAATCAAAATAAACGACAAAAATTTTTCGAGGTTGAAGGTAGTCTTTACTTTTTTGCTTATTAAACTTAATTAAATTTAAATCTTTACGCTGCGGCAGCTGCGTTACTGAAGGTGTTACCTTCTAGAAGAAAGTTTTTTTTTAAGTCTTCAAACTATGAATGGAGAAGGATATCATTTTTTTTTAAATTAAATTCAATAGAAGTCCTTATCAGCAATTTGACTTATTTTAGATTAATTCTCATGTTTTTTTTTCAATTACCCATGTCAAAATATAACGAAAATGTAATGAAGAGTATACAAGGCTAATGTTAAAAAAAGCTGAAATCATTTCCGGTGAAACCAAAATTGTTCTTAACGTGTAAACAGTCTAATTTTATCATTCGTTAATTTTTATTTTTCGTGAAAATCATAACATTTTGATTTAACACTTTTATTAAACTTTGAATTTTTGAACAGAAGATATAGAAATTCTGATTTTAAAAATATGGTTACTTTCAATATAAATTTGTGCGTTCTTCGCCCAAAATTTGATTCAAATGTACCTCCGATATTTTAACTCTTGTAATTTTTCCAGAAATTACTTTCATTTTCCTTTCTTAAACGTCACAACTGCATATTTTTTAATTTTCAGAAATTTAAACTGCATTTGGAGTTACCAAAACTGCGATATCAAAGTGAACTGAATACAAATTTTTCAATTTTGGTTGATATATTTTTTTGATTACATTTACTTGGGTACATTTGGACAGTGTTTTTCATTTTATTTGCTTCCATAGGGTAATTTCGACAATAAATAATTAACCTAGGAAACCAAATTTATAAGCAACAAACAATATCGGGTGTCCCTTTTTCGAAAAATTTGGCATCTTTTGAAAATTTCAAACGATTCTAACCAATTAATTTTGGAGTTCTAATTAACTGCTGATTTTGGTGTGCTATTCTATAAGTACATTTTGTCTAAGCAAATTTTGTCAAATAATGCACTTTCGAAAAATTAAAAAAGGAATTCCTGTCAAAATATGTATTATATGAATATATTATAATATGGTAATTTATTAATTAATTGGTTTTTTAAGTCAAAGCTGCCCACTGTACCACTTAAATTGAAACTTTAAGAATGTGTAGATCCATTCTGATTACTTTTTAATAATTAATTTATCTACCTTCGTTATAAGTTCTACATTAGGCTCAGTTTGTTAGTAAATGTTTTCAAAACTTGCGCCTTGAATGATATACTGTTGCAAAATATTCGAAGATTAGCGCCCACCCTAAAATGAATGCGACATCTGTATGCAAATTAAACGTAAAATTAAATTTCCGTTTTAATTGCAAAACTCTCAATCTAAGTAATAACATGTTAAGTAACAAAGACGGCAGAACGCCCATGGTTGCCGTCTGTTTATTTACGTATTGCGTAGTAATGTCAAAAATACGTCGTTCAATTGACATGCAAATTCCAAAACGAGGTCGAGAACGGAACAAATACAATTGCTGCAACAAGATCGCGAAAAATGGACGTTTGAAATAAAAATCTTCTTCCGTGCCGCTGATAACGACTTATCAGCGAGTTATCGCGGTTATTTTTAGATTATTTATATGTCGTCGGATTGTTTACGGGGCGTGTAAATTGATGTATTTTTAATCGATCGATGCTACCTAAAGAGACTGAAAAAACATCTAAATTAGCGATAAGCAACGAAGTTTTAATAATATTATTAATTCATCTGGCAAACAATTTTTTAATTTCGTATCAATTACGTGCGTCAATAATGACGTAACTTATTTATTGGTACCATTTGATACAGGGCGTCGTTCTAAATGTTAGCACCTACAATCTGCTTGTTTAATCAATTTTGGCACAATGTTATTTTAGCACGTTTCAATTAATCTAAAAAGTAAGTTTGCATTTATCGTAATAAAGAAAACAGATTCGTTCTATTGATAATAGCATCTAAAAGCAAACAAACCAATACCATCTCGGATATGTTTTAATCCACTTATCTCGCCTTATCTAAGTGCATACATGTGCGGCCAACCTGTTAAATACCCACTCAAAAGAAACAAAGCTTGTTATTTTGACGCTTTTTCGAAAATTTATTGACTAAATCAACGAGCATTGTTGACACGTTCATAATTACCATCATTGTTCACTTGTGAGTGTTTGCTGTCAGAGATTTGATGATGTCATTGTCAACACTTACGAAAGCGGTACAATTAGAAATTCCGAATGTAGTTTGTAATTTTTGGAACTAAAGCCTCTTTTACAAGATTGGAAACTTTTGTTCCAATACCGTCCCATCAAATTAACAATTAGAAAATCCTTGTACAAGAATGGTAAGGATGTTTATATCGGAAAGTGTCAAGGGCCACATGGAAAGTGGATTTAGATGTAATAGGAGGTGCCTGTCAAATGAAATATATTCTTTTTTTCACTTTTTATAGCAGTTTGCACTGGTGTTGGTCTAGTTCAATTTCAGTGATCGTACCTACTAAACACTTGCGGGATAATTAGGTAAATTGTTTATTCATATTTTTGTATTGTTATAATGTACTTCATATTTGTTGTAACTAATTATGTGCAATTATGTATATCTTACCGCAAAGTGTTTGGATTAAATATTTAAATAATTTTAAAAACTGAAAATGACTTCTCGTTGTTTGAAATTCTATTGAAAAAATTAAAATTATTAAGGTATTATATACTTACCATAAAACAAATTAAAAACACAATAGAACATGGTATAAAAAGGCTCAACAAAACTTAGTGTTGGATTTGTGCAACTCTTGATTAAATAAATATTTATTTTATTACATATATTATGAACATTAAAAAAAAAAAACATAGAAAGCCTAATGGAAATCAGTTTTTGCTGTATTTGGAGCACGTTTTCTTAATGCTCGTGACTGGATTGGATTTGCATTATTTCCATTGCAATTGTAACAAGGATACACGGTATGATCAAAATAATTTTGCATCTTTGTGTGCTCTGAACGCATCATTTGCTGATGAATAACGTCATTGTTTCTATGGAGTTAAACAGGATAATTCGATGGGAACATTCAATACATGACGCATTCAAATAGACCAAACCAGTTAGCATATACAGCGTGATTTGACAATTTGTATTCTCTAAAACTAAACATGGGTTGTAAGGGATGCATTTCAATAGTAGATATAATTTTTTAAATTCAAGACTTTTGTAAAAATAATTTTAAAAAAGCCGTTGCTAAAAATTATTGGAGTTGTCTCAAAGAGTACGTATTGCTTAGATTGATTTGCGATGTTTTAATTCCCTAATGTTCCACCACTCCATTTTTATGTGTGAAAGAATAGTAAGTAGTGTAAGAAGTGAACAAGAAAACAAAATTATTTGCACCTAAATTCAGAAGAATACGGTAACACTTTTCGAAATAAGAACTACAGGTTGTTAAAAATAAAATTTGGAATACATTTAATGTATATTTATTTCGTTGTTAGTCTTACCTCACCTTGATAAATTGATATTTAAGACTCAGGCAAGAAATAAAAAAAAAAGATTTTTCAAAAATAAAACAACGTATCTAACAAAAGTGTTAAAACATGTATTTCTTGAGGGTTGGTACCATCCTGCACTAAATCTGACTTAAAAACGTAGCTATAATAAAATGATTTGATTTGAAAGTTTACGATTACGAAATTTTGATAACATTTAAAATTTTGGTAATTCGGTATCAAATATGCTGCATTTTGTGACCTTTCGAAAAAAATTTGATCTTCAGTTAATGACTTCTCTGTATTTTCAAAATTAATATAGTTAATCCACATTTGGTTAATAGAGGTTTCTATTTCCAAAATATGTGAGATTCAGTATAAATCACTACGTTTATATGGGTATCAAGTTCCTGTTTTTAATGACCATTTCAACATTAGGCTTGTATTTAATGTCTTTTATTCACGTGATTTAACTATATTTCCGTTATATGCGTACCATTGTATGTACTATTGGTAAGGTTCAATATCTCTTGAAAACCAGGAAACTATATATTGCTTAAATAACTGGATTTGATTTTTTATGTCAAACAATAAGAACTGTACTGACTTAAGTCTGGTAATTTTATAAATATACACATTCCACATTTACCAAGAAAAGACATTGCAGCTCGTTTAAACAAGCTTTGGAGTTGTTGACAAAATTCATTTCATATTTCATTTTTTGCCAGTTTCAACAACATATACAAGGGCATGAACGTTTTATTTTAGACCGAATAGGTTTAAAATCTATTTAATAATTAATTTGGATATTTCGTTACATTGTTCAAATTTTAACAAACAGATTCAGATGTTTCTTTTGATTCGTCGAAATGCGTTAATATACAATTTAATTAATTTTCATTTTGCATTTATTATGTCAAGCCTGAATAATTTTGCATACTTAACGAACAATTTGAATTATAGTTGCGATTTAGGTTCTTTTTTAATAACGATTATTATTGTGACTACTTCCACTTTAACCAATTAAAATCCTCTCCCACCAACTCGAAACTTACCTGCAAGTGAGATCATCATCATGTATGCGAAAACTTATGTTACGGTTGTAGCCAGTCAATGATTTTGAGATTTGCCTCAAAAGACGACCGCCAACAGCTTTAGATAAAGACATCTGCAAAGAAGGTAAAAGTTAACACATTTAATCTTTGTCAAAAGGTGGTTCAACATCATGTATGTAGATGTAGTTTCAATGTCATCATCATGTACGAATTAAAAACTCATCACATTACCGTTATGCAGAGGAATAACCTTTTTTCCCATTTGTCCTTAACTCGTCTGATAAAATTATGCCGTAAAATGTGTAATAATCAATTGCATTTGGTAATTAGAAGACCGTTTGACATGATAAAGCGCTACGCTTTATAAACATGCAAGGTCACAGTACTTAACATGACATAATGGAGATATAATAAGCAAGGGCGTGAAGCCATCCTACCCTATCCCATCTGCACGGCAATCGCGCTGTTTAACGCCACTTAACTCCTCTGTTGTTATAAGAAGCAAAAACTCAAATCTTCTGTTACATAGAGGAACAAGATTGGTGGGAAAATCTCCCCTGAGGAGCTCCTCGGAGAAATTTAATTGGCAAGTCAATCCGCGAGGAATGTGTCATTGGTTGTTCCGGTTGGTTCCACCGTGACCGATGGCGAGATTGAGCGTACACCATGAGCTTATTTTGTTCAGGATGCAAACTTCCTGTTTCTTTGTCCGAATATGTTGTACAGCACGCGAAACTTTTGCACGCTGCTGGTCCGGGCGACCAAAAATGTCGGTCCAAATCTTAATTCGACGAGTTCGATCTTCCCACCATGCTGACCTCGTTTAGGTCGTGGGAATCCGGAAGGACGAAACAGATGCATTCGATCTGGTTTTGTCCGAATTTACTGTTTTTGTCCTATTGTATGCGTCGCTTCATTGATCCCCCCCAGGCGAGATCATTGAAAAATCAATTCAATTGCTGATTTTTTTACAGAAAGAAAAGTATGTCCAGATAGTGAACACCGAATTCCCATACATGATCAAAATGAAAAGTTATCCGTATGTCCCCAGTATGGTGCACGCGATTACAGTTCTCACGGTTTTGAAAATGATGACCAAAGGTACCACCCACCATCCATTGTAACCAAAGACTCATCCGACTTCTTACAGCTCAAACATCTTGCGGCTCTGGATCAATGAATGGTAGAGTGATGTATGAGAGACTGCCAAATATACAGTTACAAGGGTTCGACGATGATGTGGTTAGAGATACAGCACCGCCTTTTAGTGTCTTGGAAAAATGTGAAGATCTCTGCCTTAGGGATAGAAACACTAACAACATAGTTCGGACGTGTGGTTCTTTTGATTTTCAACCGGGAAGCAGAATAGCAACTTACAATGGCGCCCCCGAATATGAAGAGTCTACTTGTTATTTAACACAGGAACAGGCAAGACCAGAAGGGATTGGAAGTTTGATGTTGGTACCTAACAGCGTCCATTTCACTGAAGTTTGTCTAACTTGTAAGTTATCACGACCCAAAACACTTTCAAGCAAAATAAATCTTCTCCATAGCAAACAGGCCAGAAAGAGAATGCCCCCATCGCCGATATATTTTCGAAAGACACCCTAGAAAAAAGTTGAAATTACCCGATGCTGACCTAAAAGAAATGATGGCAACCAATAGGAGTGAATGTGAAGATAAATGCTTGAACGAGTTTAGTTTCGTGTGTCGATCTGCTACTTTCGATGCCACAATGCGAACCTGCACTTTGAGCAGATTTACGAGAAGAACTCATCCAGAATTGTTAAAAGATGATCCGGACTCGGACTATTTAGAAAACACTTGTCTAAACGGTAAAAAGGCAAAATCTACCACTAGTGGTGCTAACGTAACACGGTTTCAGCCGAAAGAAGATGTGATGGGTTAGCAGTTTTCATCAAAGAAGAAAATAAACGACTCGGTGGTCCATTTGAGGTGGATTTATTCACGAACTTGACCTTAGAAGAATGCCAATCGATGTGTGTACGCGCTGAAAAATATTTCTGCAGGTCTGTAGAATACGACGAAATGACGAAACTGTGTACTCTATCAGAAGAAGATTCGATATCACAGAAGGACGATATTGGAATAGCCAGCAGTCCGACCCACCATTTCTACGATTTTGCCTGTTTGGACAGTCGTAAGTTTCTCAGTTCGTGAGTATGGATGTCAACTTAATTTAGGTAAATCTTTCGCAGCCCGCGGCTCTGAATATCCCGACAATTCAGTGACGTCGCATTTATTTACTGGTAAAAAACCCGACACCGCTTTTCAGAGATACAGAAATAGTCGACTAGGAGGGGAACATCATTCAGAAATCTCCGGAAAATCCCTCAGCGAATGCCTTGATGAATGTTTACGTCAACCCAGCTTTCAATGTAGATCAGCAGAATATAGCGAAAGACACAGAATTTGCCGACTGACGAAATTCAGCCAAAAGGATGG
>QDEB01000159.1:2980-18869 GCA_004193795.1 Asbolus verrucosus | reverse complement strand
TTTTTTTTTGAGAAGCGCTTGCTTCTCCATTGTCCATCTTTGGATATATTATAACTATAATTAACGCTTTAATTTTGTTAAATCGCTTGAACATGGAAATGAAATAATGCCAGTGTCATATTTAAATTGCATTATCGGTAAACATGCAATCTAAAGCTTTATTTAAATATCTTAATACTTTCATTGTTAAAAAAGTCAATTAAAACAAAAATTTGTTATCAACAATTTATTAAATCATGCTTTTCTTCCTTCCAGTAACAACTGTATTTCTTGCAAACTTTTCCCTTTTGTTTCTGGTATTACCCAATAAGTAAACACAGCACCAGCAGCACAAATTATTGCGAAAACCCAAAACGTTTGCGCTATTCCCAAAAACGCAGATAAAGAAGGAAAAAATAATGTAATGATAAATCGGCCAAGGGTACGATCAAGAGAAGCTACAGTCATGGCTGGGGCTTTGACACTGGGTGGGAAGATTTCCGCCAACAAAGCCCATGGTACAGGTCCTAGACCTATATAGAAAGAAACAACAAAACTCACAAGACTAACAACCGGAAGCCAAAAGATCGCACTGACATCAAACTGGTTGGTTTTGAGGTAGAAATAAACCCCTAGAGCGACTAATGAGAGAGAAACACCTATCGAAGAAGTCAAAAGCAAAATTTTGCGACCAAATTTATCAATCACTGATGATGTGAATATGGCGGTGCAGGTCTGAATTGTTCCGATTATGATTGTGGATATTTCTGGGGAAATTTTGCTTTCTGTGGCATCAAAAATCGTTTGCAAGTAAAAAGTGACAGCACTGATTCCTGTAAATTGCTGCAGAAACACTGCGACTAAAGCTATAGCCAAACCTTTACGTGAAGCTTTCGTTTTGATCAAATCTTTAATACCACGTCTGTTCTGACTTTTATTTTCGACAATTCGAGTGACGAATAACAGTTCATTTTCTATTTCCTCAGAAGTCTTGTTTCTTAGTTTCAATAAACTAGCCTTAAGTTCTCTGTCATTGTGAATCGAAGCGAAAAATTGTGGAGTTTCTGGTATCCAAATTGAAAAAATTGGAACAAAAATTAGTACAGGGCTCAGACAAGCCAAACCGAAATTTCTGATGGTTAAGAAAGGACCAATGGCGTATGCGAAAAGAGAGCCTACTGTTATAAAAACAATCGTTAGGCTACCGAAAGTACCCCTATTGTGATCCTCGGCGATTTCGCCTAAAAACATGGGGAGGACAGTAAGAACACCCCCTGACCCAATACCCATCAAAAATCGTGAAATGTAGAATAATGAGATCTTTTTGACAAAAGTTGTCATTAGCAGTCCTACAGCCATGGGGGCAGCCATAATCAAAAGAGATTTTTTCCTTCCGATTTGATCCGCCATGCGACCTGCAACTAAAGTCCCACCGATGGCTCCCAAAGGTAAAAGTGCAGCGATCCATGATTGTTCTAGCCGTGTTATGGGGCGTCCTAAAGGATTATCGTCCAGTTCTACACTTCCATTTAACTTCGGAAGAGCTGGAGAGGTCCACCCGGCACAAATCCCAGCAAAAAGGGCGAACAGGTTTGCTTGGAAAAATCGAAATCTTTAGCAATCTCTTTCAAATCATTTAAAAACTCACCGACCAATGCTGCTAGGTATGGAAAATAGTTTTTGTATTTTTTTGGTTTGTTCTGCAGAGAAATTTGTTCTTGTTCTTTATCCATATTAGGAAACACTAATATTTTTTGCAAAATAAAGTATTTCATTATTTGTATANNTGATTTCAAAACAATGTATCAGATAACGCAAGGTCACTAAAACAAGAAATTTTCAATTAAAATCTTTATTATGTCATCCTTTGTGCCCCTCCAACAACCTCTGAATTTCCTGCAAGCTTCTCCCGCTGGTTTCCGGTAGCATCAAATATATAAAAGTAGTGCCAAGCGCACACATGAAAGCAAAGACCCAAAACGATTGCGCCATCCCCAAAATCAAGGACAAAGAAGGGAAGAATGACGTAATCACAAAACAGGCAACAAAACAAACGACGCTGTTGATAGTCGAAGCCACAGGTTTAACACTTGGTGGGAATAGTTCTGCCATCACAGCAAACGGCAAAGGCGCATATCCCAGATTGAAACTGACGATGAAAACCAAAAGGCTCGAAACGGGTAGCCACCCGATCGCACCGACGTCAAACTGGTGGGTTTTGAGATAAAAATACACACCCAAAGCGACTAAAGAGAGACCGGAACCTGTCGATGAGGTTAGAAATAGAATTCTGCGACCGAGACGATCGACTATCGAGGATGTGAAAACTGCTGTGCAAACTTGCACTGATCCCACGATTATAGTTGAGACTTCCGGTGCAAGTCCGCTTCCGGTAGCGTCAAAAATCGCCTGCATGTACGAAAGAACTGCGTTTATCCCGGCGAACTGTTGGAAGATTATTAAAGCGACAACGATGGTCAAAGCTTTGCGATGTATGCGCGATCTGAACAACTCTTTGACCCCGCTTTCGCTTTGGACATCCTCTTGGACGTTTCTTTGGATTTCTAATAACTCCTTTTGGATTTCCGAAGGAGTTTTGTTTCTTAGCTTCGAAAGACTTGCTTCTAAGCCTCTCTGGTCGTCGACTAAAGCCAAAAATTGAGGGGTTTCCGGGATCCAAATGAAGAAAACGGGAATGAAGATTAGCAAGGGCACAGTACAGACAAGACAAAAGTTTCTGACGGTCAGAAAAGGACCAGCTGAGTACGTAAAAAGGAAACCAAATGTAATAAAAACAGTCATGAGACAGCCTAAAGTACCACGATTGTGAGTTTCACCAATTTCCGACAAGTACATGGGCAGGACAGTGTAGATACTTCCAGCACCAACGCCCATTAACAACCTTGCGATGTAAAATAATAGTACAGTTGTGGCGAAAGCTGACATTACGAGTGATAGAACCATGGGACAAGCCATAATTAAAAGGGTTTTTTTCCTCCCAATTTTGTTGGCCATGGGTCCAGAAATCAGTGGACCAAAAATGGCCCCCAAACTCAACATTCCAGCAATCCAAGACTCTTCCAAACTTGTAATCGGATATCCCAAAGGGTTGTTATCAGGGTCTACATTCCCGTTCAATTTGGGCAAAACTGGGGAAGTCCATCCGAAAGCGAGTCCGGCAACGAAAGCGGTCAAGTTCGCTATGGTAAAAAACAATCAATCAACAGAAGCTAGATGCAAAAGTTTCGTCTTACCAACAGAGCTGGCTAGATATAGAAAATAACTTTCTGATTTCGATTTCATTTCCGGTTTTAGTACTTCGCAGCTGTTCGTTATGGGTTTGTACTCCACTTCTTCTAAAGGAGTGTCGCATTTCTTCTCTCTTTCAGTGGTGCTGTGATGGCTTTTATTCATTTTGAGATAAAACAAAATAATTTTCTGGCGTCAGCCTTTCGTTATCATCTGAATAAATCTGTTTCATCCTCGATTTCTATAGCTTTTGTGTGTTCGAATTAACGAAACAATTGTTAAATTGTTTGCGCAAATAGATATTGACGCTAACGGGCATTTGGTAGGCGGAGTGATGCAGCATAGAGCCAGACCTGAATACTTTCCAAAATGGATTTAGACAATTTAACGTCACGATAATGGAAAAAAATCGGGCTAAGTGCTTATGTAAACAATAATGGGACCCAAATTTTAAATTTAGCGCCACTGGATTTTGAAAGTGACGCGCCAAAATTCGCACCAGAGGGCGCCGCTGTGCAACCGTGATAATTTGAAATTTGCGTCTGTTTCATCGAAAATGGTTTATACAGTGTGTTTATTTTTGATTCGCACTTAAAACAGCGAAATTTAACGTTCTGGCATCGTTGAATCGATTTTTTGCCGTTTGGGTGGTTATTTATTTATTGGCAATCTGTTGTCAAGTGACCAGTGAAAACAAAAGCGAAAATGTCAAAATTTGACGTTTGTGATAATCAACTGTGACCATCAAATTTTCTGTTTAGTTTTAAGTTAGTTTAATTTACAATGGAAGGTTCTAATCCAAGTGCAGCCGGTCCGGCAAGTGTTTTTAAATATAGCCCAAGGAATGTAAGGAATCTAAATTTAGCCATTTTAGATCGCAGCCCCCAATGAAGAATCCGCCAGCAACAGCAGCAGTCTGACTTTGTCCTTAACACCGCCTCTCTCAGATGCACCCAAAGATGAAACTAGCACGATATCAGAACACCTGTCCAGTATAGAAAATGATCGGTCCATGCAAGAGATTGAGGTTATGAATTTACCTGAGAATTTCACGTTGTTGTTGCAGAATTTACCAGAGGAGAGGATATCGCAGGAACCGAAACCGCCCTCGCTCAATTCTAGTTTTAACAGTAACAGTATTATTAGTTTGAACGGTTTAGAGAGGTTTATTAGTACAAATATGGAAGGTAGGAACAATGCCAGAAGTATATTAGAAGAGATTCTTAATAATGACCAATTCAAATCCGAATCTGAATCCAAAGAAGAAAGTTTAGATATTTTCGCTAACGTGGATCTGGATGATAAGCTTATAAACAGTTACAATCTTGGAAAAAGTGCAAATTTTAATTTGAGTAGTGCAAAGAACGACAGCATCAACAGTTACGATGAAGTCTGTAAGAGAGTCAAAGATTTCGAAGAATTGATCGCCATCAAGGACACCACAATAGCCGCCTTAACCTCAGAATTAGACTCGTTCCGGGAATTGATCAGCAACACTTCAAGTCTTGGAACGAGTACAACCGAGTACAAACAATACCAAGAAGAGTGCCATAGTAAAGTAAGTCGCCATAACCTCAATTTGTTGATTTTTATCCTACAACATGATTACAGTTGGTTGAATATCATAACGCGCTCGCTCACAAAGATGAACAGATCGAAAAATTAACAACCTCCCTCCAACAATCGATTTTAAACCGTGAAGAAATGAAGCAGCATTTCAAAAACGAAATCGGGCAGCTACAGGAGCAGCTGGAGACGACGTCCAAGTTGCTGAAGGAGCACAAGTGCGGACAAAAGTCCTTCGATTTCGACGATGCTTGCGCGAAACTCGAACGAGTGTTGGACCCCTCTCAAAGTGGTTTGTTCAATGACTTGAAGGTGGCGCTCAATCAACACGTAGAGGAGAAGAAGAGGGGATTCGAGCAAGAAATTACAAGTCTGGAGGTAACGCAAAAACCCCGAAAAAACTCGATTTTAATCGGATTTTTCAGGCTAAAATCGCCGCTGATAAAGTGGAGAAAGAAGCAGAGTTGGCACGTCTCAAAGATTTGTTAGCGACGGTGAAAGACAGCTCGAAGGAAGTTCTAGAACTCAAACTGGAGTTGGACGCGAAACACTCGAAAGAAATGGAGGAGTTGCGGACGTATTTCGAGAAGAAATGCGCCGATTTGGAGAAGAAGTAAATTTGGAAATGGTTCAATTCGCCGTTTAATCTCGTCATTTTCAGTTACTCCGAAGAAGTTTTCAGCCAGCAGAGTCGGAAAATGTCAGGCTCGAGTTCTTGTTCCGAGATGGAGCTTTCGTCGGATTTCGTTTTTAGCCAGCCGGGACCTGGGGGAGATGCCAAAGTCGATTATACCAAGAAAGACATCGCGAAGATGCACCAAACTTTGACCCAAGTCATCAACATGTTCGATAATTACAACGTCAACGAGCTCTCAGACGACGATTTCGACCGTTTGAAACACGAAATCGGCAAGTTCGATCTCAGGAGTCTGATCAAATGCGATTTGGCGTCAATGAGGAGCGAGCTCCAGAATAAGTATCACGCCGAGCTTGAAATTTTGCGTGAAGATTTCGACAATCGCGTCGACGTCATGAACGTAGAACACGAGAATAAGTTGAGGAGCGTGGAGAAGAGGTATTTGGAGGAAATCGACGACTTAAACGCGCAACTTCGCGGGAGAATCGCCACCACGGTCCAACAGGAAGTTGTAAGTTTGCCGTCTTTGGCTGTGTGTCGTTGTCTTTTGCTAATCTGTGTTTAACTACTGCATGACTAAGGCGAATTCGGGTGAGTTCGAAATTGACGAAGTGGTGCAGAGCTATGAGAGACGTTTGCAAGAACAAGTCACTCTAGCTAAAATCGACATCATCGCTGCACTAGAAAGTCAGATTCAGGTAATTATTAACGGTTTAATTAACAAAATTGGTGGTGGGGGTGTTATCCGGCCAATCAGAATCAGGAATTGAATTTTTTTTTTAATTTAGCGCCTAGTCGTCTGCGACAGCATCGACGAAGATTGGCCCGAAGAGCTGCTGCAGCTGAAGGCGCGCTTCGCCGAGAAGTACCAGCAGGAGATCGCGCAACTCAAAGACGAACATCAGGACGAAATCGCGCGTCTGAAGGAGGAGCACATGAAGAATCTGAACGGGGCTTTAGAGAGGGCGCGCAGGCGCAGCCTTCGGGACGCCGACAGCTTAAGTAAGGGCGAAATCGAGCTCCTCAAAGAGAGAGACGCCTTGAAGAAGCAGACCCTGAGCTTGAGGAATCTGCTGGGGGAGCTCCTCAAATACTTCACCCAGTGCGAGGACGAGCTCAACAACACCCTCGTCGAGGAGCTCATCAGCAAAAACCTGACTCGAATCGAGGAGGATTTGATTTCGCCCCGCGACAGCTTGAGCGGTAACGTCAAGAGGGTCCATTTGACTCCGAATTTCAGCGATTTGATCAACCTGATCGACAACTCGCCCGAGAACGACTTGGAATCGATCGATTTGAAGAGCGAGTTGGGGTCTTGTTTGCAGAAACTGAAATCCGACGCCAACGCCATCTTGGCCCTGACAACGAACCTCGGCAAGAACGAAGAGAAGGTCGCGAAGTCGAGTCCGAAAAACGCGGAAAAAGAACTCACCTCTCTCACCCGAAAATTAATCACGGAAACCCAAATCAAGAACGAGCTTGTCGAGCAGTTGAGCGAGGCCAAGAGCATAGTCCAAAGTTTGGAGTCGGACCGCAGCACCCTCGAGAATCAACTGGAAGCGGTGCTGGAGCGTCAGAAGGTCGTGGAGAATGACCTGTTGAAAGCCAAAGAAAAAATCGCCGAACTGATCGAGAATGGACACAGAGAAATAGTCTCGGAGGGCTACGGCGAAGACGGCCACAAAAGCGTGCGAGGTTTAGGTGAGTGTTGAATTTGTCAACTCCCAGGAAGTGAGAAATCGAAATTTTAGCCGAAGCCATCGCCGTCTTGAAAGAACTGCAAGAAAAAGCCCGGAATCTGGTGGAAAATCCGGCGAGTCTGGACGCCAACATCATGCACCTGATCGAGGACTTGTCTAGAATGGGCGAGAAGATCGCAGAAGAGGCCCGCAAAGACCACGACGATCTAAAACAGCAGGTTTGTCTACATAACCTCACTTTTGATTGTTGCCCAAATAAGCGCGTAGGGTGGTTTAGGGGCTTATTTATGACTTGACGTCGATTAGTTGTAACGAATTTGATGGAACAGTTTGGAGGAAAAAAGTTTTTTTGTCGAAATTGGCAAGAGGGATTGACATAACCTCACTTTTGTCAATCGTGAAATCATCGCTTTTATGGCTTAATATATCAGTTTACTAAACCCATCAGCGTCTGGTTTGTTGACGTTTCCATCTTTATCATGTTTGAGATGCGATTTGATGATAATTGCTTTTATCATAATGGGGTGCGTCACCCTTTGCTAACGAGTTTTGTTGAATCGGAACGGGTCGAGGTGCACTCTTGTTCTTGTTCTGTCGTTAATTTCACCATTCAGTCACCTGGGGCACGTTTCCGACGATGGTAAGATGTTGACTTGGCATTGTTTAATGGCTCCGCCGCTGGTAATTGGCGTGTTTTGCTCAGATCGAGGCCGCCGACAAGAAATACAAAATAACTTGTCAGTTTTTGGAGGAGCAGGCCGCCGAGCGCGAGCAGGAGCGCGACGAGGCCCAGAGGGAGATCGACGCGTTAAAAGAACATTTGAAAGAGAGGGAGAAGGATAGGGCGAGCTGCGAACGTATCACGAACGAGGTTTGTCCATTCGTCAATAGCTTTGCACTGGTTTGAGAGCACTAACTCTGGGAGTAGGGGGGCGCTAACACCTGTAGCTTGATCACCCTGTAGATGCATGGTTTTCCCGCCTATTTATAACAGCAGGAAGCGTTTCCTCTGCGACAAAAGGTGGCGAGGCGCGTTTATTTTGGTCGCGAGTTATTCTTGTCCTTTCGATGTTTGGCAACACACGCGTGCGAGTTTCGTGGCCGTCGAGATGTGAGCTTTTCGCCGACGAAAATACACCGGCGGTTTTTTCCAGGTCGAAAATCTGGAACAGCAGCTGCGGGACATGTCCAAGTTGGTGGAAGCCACAGAGAGGCGGTGCAAGGAAGCGGAGAGCGAGCGGAAGGAGGCGGTCGACAAGATCTTCGAGTTGCGAGACATCATCAGAGATCTGGAAGAGCAAGTGAGGGCCAAAGCGGACACCGAAGAGGAGCTGAAGAACATCGTCGCCGAGTTGGAGTTGATAGTGAAGCATCAGGCCAGCGACGAGTCGGATCGACATCTGGAGACGATCCGCGACGTTTCGGACATCGAACAGCTGCATCGGTACATCGGGAGTTTGGAAGGGGAAGTGCAGAAATTGAGACTGACTAGTGAAATAGCGGGCAGCGAAGGAGCCATCCAACAGATCAAAAATCACGTAATAAAACCCGAAACTGGAAAATTTTAATTTGAAAAACGATTTTTCGATTATTGTAGTTGTGTGATTTTGAAACCACTCTTGATAAAAGAACCAAAGATTTGGAAGGACTGCATTCGGCCATCTCCACCAGTTGTAGTTCGCCAAGTGAAGATATGTCGATTCGAGACGTGGTCCACCAAGACCGGTCGGTCTACGACGAATGTGAAGTACCCTTGCAGCAGCTGGCGAGGTTGAAAGAAAAACTGTTGAGGCATTCGAGAGCTGAAGATGCCGCCGTTAAAAGAATCAGAGACTTGGAGATGCAAATACTCTCCTTAAAGACTGAGCTGGAGGTAAGTGTTAACCATCCCCGTGGCTCCCGTGTCTTATTTGTAATTTTCAGGAGTCTCAAAGCGAACGTGAAATTTTGAAAAAACAAATCTCCGATCACCTGGTTTTGATCTCCAACCTCCAAATCCGCTTGGACGAGCAACGAATCCGCGCCGAGCACATAGAAAAACAGACGAACACCTCTTTGGAGGTCCAGAATTACGACTTAAAGAACATGATCGGCTCCTTGGAGGAGAAAATCGCAAAACGTGACAGGACGATCGCTCAACTCAAGCTCAACATCGAAGAAACCAAACGGCGGTTGGAAGACCGCGAGAAAGAGATTTCTTCGAACAAGGAGGACGAAATGATCGCTCAGATGCAGGAGCAGATGGAGTTGTTGCGCTCAGAGAACCTCAAGCTCAAAACTAAAATCGACAAGGAAGCTCAAATGTTGCCGAATCTGGTCGAGAATATAATTTCGGATAAAAACAGCGACATCGAGATGCTCAGAGAGAAGCTGTCGGAGACTGAAAAGCAGCTGGAGTTGTTCACGTCGCTCAGTTTGAACAAAAGCGAGATCGAAGCGTTGAACAAGTTGAGATTGTCGGGCATCTCGTTTCAGGATTTGATCGATTTGGAGGACGTGGAGCAGATTAGGAAAGAGAAGGACCGCAGCGAAAGCTTGGTGGTTTCGCCAAATCCAACACTAAGAGAGAATAGAAAGAACGAAACCGTCTTCCTGACCGAACCTGAAGTTTCCACCATTGAAAGAGTCGGACCTCCGAATTTGTTCTTCTCTTTGCAAGTGCCCCACCAGAAGGCGAATTCGACTGAAAAACATGTACGATTTGAGGATGAAGTGGAAGAAAGTAAAATCAATCAGCTCCAGAAAGAAATTGCGGAAAAAGACGAAGCAATTCGAGATTATGAAGATCGCCTCCAGCGCCTGAAAGACCTAGAAAAAATAGTTGAACAGCTTCAAAGTAGCCTGGAAGAAACGGAAAACAATCTGAGGAAAGCCACTGAATCGTTTGAACAAGAACAAAAGAAGAACGAAGAGCAAATCGAAGAAATACGTGAGGAACTTGCCGCACGATGTTCGGATCTTGTCAAAAAAGAAGAAGAGTTAGAAGCGTGTCGGCAAGAACTAGAAGACGAACGCGAACGTCTTCAGGCTAAAGATAAAGACTTGAAAATCGCCCAGAGAATTAAAATCGAGCTGAAAAACAGCCTGAAAGTTAAAGATAACGAATTGAAAAGCCACGAAGATACGCTCNNGAGACGAATTTGCAAGAAAACAAGGATAAAGACACGAAGGTTGCTCAATTGAAGATACAGACTGAAGATTTAAGCAAAGAACTGATGCACGTGCAGCAACTGGTGGCTGAGAAGGAAAAAATCATCGACCAGATGGGGGCGGATAGTAGAAGTCTTCATGTTAACCTTGAGACGATCCAAAGTAAATTGCAAGAAACTGGAAACGTTGTGGATTTGGGGAGGCGCTTACGTGAAGAGCAGAAGAAAAATTCCGCCCTCTATGAGGAGTTGCATGCTTTAAAAGCTCAACTTCTGGGAGTGGATAAAAAATCCATCGACGACATCACGGGACAAGTACAAAGGGAGTTGGATTATTCCGCTTATTTGGACTCAACTCTGATCAATGCAGTTGGTGATAGTTCGCTGGAAAACGAAGACGTGGAAGCCTTGAAGCTAGCGCTAAAGAAGCAGAAATCGATCAACAAACAGCTGGCGAAAACCAAAGAACACATCGAGAAGAAATTCGAAGATTTGGAGCGGAAACATGAAGATTTGACGAAGGAGTTGGACACAGTCCAGTACGAAGACGCCATTTTGATCGGCCAATTGAGAACCAAGCTGGACAGCGCCGTGGGCAGCCAGATGGCGTTCGACAGGATCATGGAGGCCGGAAAAAGCGAACGCAGCGAGCTGGAGGGCAAGCTGAAATCGATGAAGCAGAAGATGAGTTCGTTGCCCGATTTCCACAACGAAAAACGAGGTTTGACAAAAAGAATCGAGATTCTGGAGGAGGAGAACGGCGACCTGAGGCGAGAACTCAAAGCGCGCAACGACTCCATCCGGATGGACCTAGAGATGAAAGACGACGAAATCCACAAACTGGAAACCAAACTGGCCGGTATGACTTACAACGAGTTGGCTATGAAGGACAAAGTGGCGAAATTGAAAGCGGAGGTGGAGCAAAAATCGATGGAATTGTCGGCGAGCAGGAGTTTGGCGGTGAGTATATCGATAGAAAGGGTCCGAAAGTGGAGCCTTGTGGCAATTTTTTTTCTTCTCCAGGAGGAAATGGATGGCGAGCGCAAGAAGTTGATCAGGCAGCTGGAGCAAGTCGGCCAGAAGTCGAAAGCGACGGACACGCTTCCGGACAAGCTCATGCAGAAGATTCGGGAGTTGAACGACGTCGTCAAAGACAACATGAAGATGGTGGATTTGATCACGCGTCTGAACCACGAGAAGAGCGTGCTGGAAGAGCGCATACTCGATCTGGAGGGTCAAAGGGTCAATCTACCTTTCGACGATCCCGCTTCCAGAGCCAATTATTTATTCGCCAAGTATCTGAGGTCGGAAAGCTACCGCAAAGCGCTCGCGTGGCAGAAGCGCTACCTCATCTCCCTCCTCGAAACCTACCAAACCGGCGACATCTACATAGAGCTGCAGCCGCAGCGCAGAAAGCCGAGGCGCAAGTTCAAGTGAGTCGCATTCGTCGGGGAGGCGCATTTTTAACGCGGAGGTTTCAGACACGTGGCTCTGCTGGTGCTGTCCGTTTGCCGGATGAAGTATTTGGTGAGGCGGTGGCATTCAGGTAAGCGCATCGTCCAGCAGAGGGCCGCCAACCCCCACAGGGCCCAGTTTCAAGTAGGTCAACCGGTTTCTAGTCAGAATTTCGCGGCGAAAAGTGCCTTAAACCCCCCCAAGAGCGAGCTGCCGTGGTTCGGGACGTCGCCCCCGTCGAAGGAGGCGCCGGCGAAGAAGCTGCAGCCGTCTGCCTTCCAGAAGAAGCAAGAGAAACCTCCCTCCAGGTGAGTCGGTTCGATTTAAGAGTGGAAATCGGGTTAAAGGCTGCTTTTAGGCAAGACTCGCTGTCCAGTCCGGCGATGTTGTCCAAATACTTAGAGAGGTTCAATCAGATTCAGGATAAGTTAGGTCTGGACTCGTATCATTGATCGAATGGTTGTGCTGTCACTTATTCTAGTCATTGATTTTACTTGAATGACAATCGCGTGCCTTGCCCATTCAGGGACTAAGTGAGAAACTGTCTTAGATTTAAGTCTAAACCTAGGTTAGGATTTTGTAATTTGTTTTTATTGCACTATTAAACGATTTTAAGAAATGGGCCAGTTAGCTACCTCCATCCTGTCAGTTTAGGACAATCCCAGCGGACCTAGAATTTTATTTACAACAGCCACGAGTACAGTCTCACGATTATACAATTTTGGGGGCGATCAGCGAATCCGACTCCTGCGGTTCGTCCGTCACCACGATTTGGGGGAGGCGGGGGTTTAAGTACTGGTCAGTCTCTTGTTTCGCTTCTTCAGTCTTCCTGCGCAGGTCCAGATAGAGGGAGTTGCTGCAAGGGTCGGATATGTCGAGGGCGTGCGAGAACTTGTCGAAATCCTCAAAGAGCTTGAAGATTTTGTGATTATCGAAGAACTGCGGCAACTTGTCGGTGCAATAGTCGAAAATCACGCCGTAGATCTCCTTCTCGGACAAAGCCTTGTCGACCGTCAGAGTGCCAGAATCGTTTCTAGGGGGCGCCACGTATATGATGCGATTTGCCAACATCAGAGAGTCGACGCAGAATTTCTCCGGGAACTTCTTGGAGGTTTTCGCCAAATCGATCAGGTCCACGTTGACTTGATTCTTGCTGAATTTTTCCAACAGCGCCGCCAAAGTCACGACCACGTCGTTGTGCTTCTTAAAGGAAGACTTGTATGCGACCACAATACCCTCTTCTTGCTCTCCTTGATTCTCTGCAACAACCCCCTTCATTATTTTTTATTGGAATCGTCAACCCTCACCTTCAATGGGGTATTTTTTGGTCAGAATATGGAAGATGAATAAAACGAATGGAAGAATAAAACTGGCCCCCACGATCCCGATCACGAGACGAGTACTCTTCCTCCCTGAAAAATTGAGTGATCATTGAGCCAATAGTGGGCGCCCTTATTACCGATGAAAATTGTTGGTGTTGTGAGTTGCAGGCACAAACCGTCAGCGCAATTATCACTCATCACTGAGACAACGAAATAGTAATTCCCCTCATCATTGTAAGTGTAAAGTTCATACACTATGTCCTTGTCATGGGGGAACAACCGAAAATCCTGTAATTTGGTGACATTATTTTTCTCCTTGTAACCCTCCACTTTGTAATAGGTTATATTGATGTTACTGGGGTGTTTTTGAGCTTTTAAAATTAAACGGGAAGTATCTGTGAGATCAATATAATAAAAAAACGGCACCCTCTGTTGGGGTTGCACAGAAAACAAGAATTTTCGCGAGTTTGTTTCTGGAAGTTTCTCAGCTTTGTATTCCAAAAGGAACGTTTCGTTAACATCAGGCGTGAAGTTGACGCAATAATTGGGGGCACCCTCGTTTGATAATTTGCTGCATAATTTCTTGGACTTGTCGTTGTATGAGCTGATTTTCAAAAATGCGGCTAAAAAGAAAGTGGTTTAGTTTTTTTCTAATACCCTTCGAATGGTGGCACTACTATTCCACGACGACTCCTTGGGGGTGATGTAGAGGGTGTTATTGTCTAATGACAGGTCAATGTGTCCTAAACTGGTCTCTTTCTCACTGGGTTCAAAATACAATTCCGAACATTCCTCCCCACTCAAAATGCCATTCTGCAAAGGCAAATTGGCCATTCGTTGCGTAATTTCATCAAAAAATGCATTTACCTTGCGGCGGTGACACAGATTGTAAAAACACCAAACATGTTGCGTTGTTGTGACTAAAGACAACAACAAATAGAGGTTGGGGTGCATTATTTGCGCTTACTTATGACTAATCGGCATTATTATGGAAGGTCTTGTGCTAATTTCACATTAATTATGGAATTTTTTGATGTTTTTTAACCATACTTCAATATGTAAACAGAAATGTTTGACGTCTGTCAAAGTGCAAAGGTGCCAATACGCCAACCTGCCCAAACAAAAGTTACTGGTATTTTATAAATAACACCAAACATTTATATAATGATATTATTATTAATATAATAAAAACCAAATTGGTGCGCAATAATTGGTGTGTAACGAACTGATTATTATTAATGATTGATTGTGCAGGTTCGGTTTTTTTTTTGTGGTTATTTAGAGCAGTAGTGGTTTGAAAGTGCGCATTGGCGTGGATGTGGGAGGGGCAAAAAAAACACTCGAATCTGAGAGTGATCGTGTATTTTACAAATAATTTATTAAAAATAATGCTACAGAAAATGGCAGCCATCTACTATAATTCATTTCAAGTAATAATTATTAGATTATTTTTATACATTTTTTTTATAAATAAAATAATAGATCATACAAAAAATTATTCCTAGAATGGTAACTATGATAAATCGTAAACAAAAAACAAGACTGACTGGTAACGTTCGCGCTGGAATTACGTAGAAAAATACAAAACATTCGATTTAAAAATATCGATCAGTCACGCTAAGATTGCACATTTTCTTTGTTTTTGTTTGTTTGTTTGATTTTTTTTGTGTTATTACTAAAATAAGGGAGTTAGTAGAGATGTGGTCGTAATATCAATTTGGCACATTGAGTATATTACGTGTCTCCCCCTCGAGCCGAGCGGGGTGGTTCAAGTGGGGTTGCAGCGGCAGACGCAGCACGACGGGAATAGGAACCAATCCATGAAGATGCCTTTGCAGTCGTTATCCGGATCGTAGGCCAGGAGTCGGTGCCACTTGTATTTTTGCTCGCAGCCGCAGTCGCCCGAGCACCGGTTGGTGCGCACCTTCCTGCAGACAAAATTTTTACGTGATGGTCGTCGATTCACACCGTCAGTGATCAGTGGCGTAGCGACAGAGCAACAGATTTACCCGCTCACCCCTTATTGGTTCACATGGATTATAATATTTTCGCCAAAAATCACATCAACATTCAATTTAAACGAAACCTCCCTTATATGTATACTTTTTTGGAATTAAAAAAAAAGTGTAAATAGTTTAGTCCATATTTAGGTGTTAAACAAAACAGGTCTTAGTAGGCATTCTTGTCTCTGCCCTTTGCTTATCCGCTTGAGCCACGATTTTTTCCTTGATACGTAGAGAAGCAGAAGATCACTTCTTTGGAGACCAACCAAGCGGTTGTTGGAAGAGATTTCTTCAAACGAAGAAGACGAAATCGTTGATTTCGAGCAACTGGAATTCCTGCACTCAGAGAACCTGAAGCTCAAACTAAAATCGATAAAGAAGCTCAAAATTCGCCGAATCGAGATGTTTGGAGAGAAGTTGTCAGAGACTGAAAAAGAGTTAAAAGAGATTGAAGCGTTGAATAAATTGAGATCGTCGGAAATCGGTATTTGATCGATTTGGAGAAGAATCGTAGCGAAAATCGTGGTTTTGTCAAATCCAACTTTGAAAGAGAATAAAAGCAATTGAAACAGAAGTTTCCACTATAGAAAGAGTTTATTCTCCTATTTGAAAAATCTCCACCAGAATAATATGAATAATTTGAAGATGAAGTGGAAGAAAGTAGAATCACTCAGCTCCAGAAAGAAGTTGCGGAAAAAGACGAAACTATTCAAGATTGAATAGTTTGTCTCCAGCGTCTGAAAGTCCTAGAAACAATAGTTGAACAGCTTCAAAGTAGTCTGAAAGGAACAAACAATCTCTCAAAGTGTTCCGATCTTGTCAAAAAAAA
>QDEB01000122.1:8497-35552 GCA_004193795.1 Asbolus verrucosus | reverse complement strand
AAAGAAGATTATTTTCATTTGTTATAATTCATGAACTTCGAAGATGAAATTTTAGTACATCATTTTTATAATACAAATACTTACTTTGACCAATTTATTATAATAATGTCTTACTTCAAAGGGTTTTAGTGGATAGGGGACTATTGTGCTTTTTTTGTAAATACGACCTATATAAATAAAAACAAACTGTGACGCATGAAAGTAACTACTTATATGTGGACTGGTGATGCCTCATTTCGCTGACATTCTCATACTGTCACATAATTTATATTCTTGAGATTCACTAGCGGTTACTTCAGTCGCCATTTCCCTTGTCCTGATGGCCTTGAACTGTCCAGAAATTCCAAATTAGTTAATTCATGTTCTATTCTATTATTTGCTTCTCTCAAGGCTATGCATAACTATAACTCTTCTTTGTCTGCCGTGAATCTTCTAACATTCTCCCCGATCCGTCGTCATTCTGCTCTCGTCACAGGGTCCTCACTCTCCCATGGTGGTCTTGAAGTGTACCGAAACCCCAAATCAGAATTGTATTCTATTGGGCTATCTGCTTCACTCAAGGCCATGGAAAACTGTAACTCTTCTTCCTCGCTTGATAATCTTCCAACATCCTCCCCGATCAGTCGCCATTCTCCTCCTATCACAGGGTCTTCACTCTCCCATGGTGGGCTTGAACTGTCCAGAAACTCCAAGTCAGAATCATATTCTATTGTGCCGTCTACTTCACTCGAGCCAATGGATAATTGTAACTTCTCTTTCTCGCTTGATAATCTTCCAACATTTTCCCCGATCAATCGCCATTCTCCTCGCGTCACAGGGTCCTCACTCTCCCATGGTGGTCTTGAAGTGTACCGGAACCCCAAATCAGAATTGTATTCTATTGGGCTATTTGCTTCACTCAAGGCCATAGAAAACTGTAACTCTTCTTTCTCGCTTGATAATCTTCCAACATTCTCTCCGATCAGTCGTCATTCTCCTCGTGTTACAGGGTCTTCACTCTCCCATGGTGGCTTTGAGCTGTCAAGAAACTTCAGATCAGAATCATATTCTATTCTGTAGTCTGAATTATTTGAATCCATGGATAACGGTAACTCTTCTTTCTTGTTTGATAATCTTTCAACATCCTCCCCGATCAGTCGCCATTCTCCTCCTGTCACAGGGTCTTCATTCTCCCATGGTGGGCTTGAACTGTCCACAAACTCCAAGTCAGAATCATATTCTATTGTGCCGTCTACTTCACTCGAGCCAATGGATAATTGTAACTTCTCTTTCTCGCTTGATAATCTTCCAACATTCTCCCCGATCAATCGCCATTCTCCTCGCGTCACAGGGTCCTCACTCTCCCATGGTGGCCTTGAACTGTCAGAATAAAATTCTATTCTGTTATCTGCCTCATTCGAGGCCATGGCTCACTATTGTAATTCCTCTTTGTCTCTTGTTGATCTTTAAACACTACTTCTAAACATTACATTAAATCACGAAATGGTCGACTTTTCAAATGTCTAAAATGCGAATGTTCATGTATTTTATCACGTATCAGTTTATCGACAAGTATTCATTAAATATATCTCTTGATTTTTCATCATTGTAAACATTTTTCTGCTATTATAAAATAAATACTTAAATGTATGTGAAAATATGCCTAAAAAAAACCTATTATTTTTTTTTGATGCTTACGACTGTCTGCCTCTATTTTCAAATCTAATAGACTAAATAGTTTGAAACTAATTATAATATTTTTCGTTAAAATGCATTCCAAAGGAGTTACAAGTTTTCAAAAAATGTTGTGCCACATTTTTCAATTATTTTTGGATTTTGAAGTTTGCATTTTTGAAACAGAGTTCCATCATGCAATATTTGAAATCACTGAGAGTCCAATATAATATAATGCAAAAATTAAAAACGCTCTGTATAATGGAAATAGCAATACAAAGGTAATTTTATGCAGCAGCTGCAAAACTGAAAACCTCAGTTTTTTATTTTTGCATTTTTTTCTATTCTAAATCTGAACCCTACAAGAACTCGAAGAATCCGTCACGTTCGCGTACTTACAAGCATTATGTACTTTTTATTTGGACAAATTTCAAAGAAATTCTTTGCAGCGAAGTTTTTTGTATTGATACGCATGAGCTACGCCTTCAATTCTTGTCGAAAGTCATTCGCATTCTTTTCAGAAGGACCTCGTATATCACTTCCCCGTTAAATTATGTCTACATCACAACACGATGTGAGGAAAATAAATAGAAACGCTACATCACCAGTCTGTTCCGAAGTAGCGTAGCGTTGAGACGCTCGGCGTCACCGAATATTTGTGTAACGTATGTAAATTCTTTAAATATTGAACTCACTTCTCCGCAACATCGGAATCAAAGAAGACAAGAAATCGATAACTCGATGAACAAGACCTTAAGACCTCAGCGGCAAAATTTTAACTTTTCCTGAAAGGTAATTCTAGTCACTTTCATTAACATCTTAGATTTGTCTTGTAATTTCCTGGATTTGAAATATTGGCGGTGCTCAATGTTTATTTTATTTTTTGAGAATATAATTAAGGTTTGGCTTCCTCGAGTTAATTCTGGTTGGCGTGAGTCAACAAGTGCACAATTCATAGATATTTTTAAAATTTAAACCTATTTGTTTAATTGTCAAACATCAGGAGGTTGTTGATATTACTGCTGCTACAAAATCGAACCCCCCTTTTCGATGTTTATTTTTAAACCATCCCTCTTAATGAGGTCAAGTTCGAGTGTTTGGGGTCTCAGCCATAAACTATAAATGGTATTTAAGCTTGACACTCGTAAATTATTAGCTGCAGATGTTTCAGGACTTTTAACTTTCGCATCCTTTTCAAATGAGGCGCGAAAATCTCGAGGTGACATCTTTTTCTCCAAATTCTTTCGCTAGTTTCGTGTTAATAAACTCGTGTTAGAAACCCTCTATCAATAATATTCTATTTTCAGCTTAAGTACTCTGAAACTTAAGAGGTTGTAAATGTTTCCCGAAAATAGATTTGCAATTGAAGCACTTTGCCTTCATTAATTTCTGCCTAATCTAAACCTAATTCCATTAGCGCTGATGTGTTCTCTTGCAGATTACTATGATGGAAATAGACAGGATGTCATACATTTTCGGTAGTTTTGCGAGACGTCGACAAAGTCAAGAGGTTGGTGCTGCCAAAAGAAGATCGATCGAACCGACGAAGATCAGTCACGATAGATCCAAATCGACGCCTCACACTCCAAAAAAGCCCGCACCGGCGTCCCCGAGGGCGAAAAGTGTTTGTAATGTGGTCGTCGATGAGGCTAAATTTAAATGTCCTATGTGCAGGAGGCTCTTTGTGGAGCCGAAGGTTCTGCCATGTCTTCACACTTTCTGTTTAAGATGTTTGCAAGAACTGGAGGCTAATGATTACTCAAACTGGTGCGATGACGAGTCCGATGGTAAGAATTGTCGATTATCGACTCACCCTAAGAGGGCTTCCCGAGGGATTACGAGGGATTAAATTGGCTTCACATAGACCTTCGCAGTTCGGTGTCAGCGAAAAAAAATGCTTCATCTGGTGCTCGTTTCAAACAGATTTTCAGGTCTATTAAAAGAGTGTTTTACAAAATAATTCATGCGGCGGCGAAAGCGGAAATTAAAGAAACTGTCGCCGTGATTTATTTAAATGTTAAAAATTTATGAGTTGTCGATTAAAATGCACATGATCATAAAAAAGCGGCAGCAATTTGGACTTTTTAATTATTTATTTAGGAACATAAACCACACACCGTGTTACATAACACGGGATTTTGGCTCTGGATGATTCAATATTTAAGTTATAATAGACACCTAGTGCTTGTAATGGGAACATTTATTTTGAAACGTCATTTTTGTCAACAACTATTATGTAGATGTCTTGTATACAGACAGGCGATTTCAATTTTTATGTGTTCTTAATTTAAACTGTTTTTATTTCTGAAGTTTCTGTTAAAAACTGAAACACCACCTACATGCTGATTGTTCCTTCTGCTCGCGTTCGTTTTTTGAAAAATTATTTCATTAACCTATTTTTAACTGATCCATTAGGAAAAGAAAACAGAATAGTATGTAAGCCGTAAGTGCAACAATTATTTTAAGTGAGATATTTTCATATCAAGGTTCCGCGTAGGTACTTCCCATACAATTCTTCTACTGAAAAACGACCGTTTCATCAGTTTTACCTTGCTTACATTTTATACTTGTAACTTGTAGCCCTCATTTCCGTTACCTTCTTTAATTGACACCCTATGTTTATTCAGCATAGACAGGTACACCTGGTGAAACAGTTAAACGTGAGCGTTTATTTGTCATGTAAGAAAACCAGTTATATCTACCAAATAAACACAACGTGGTGTTAAAATAAAGAATGAAGAGTCACAGCAGTCTGTCCGTCGTCCCTTTTTCGAACTGGGAATATGTATCTATCAATCTTAAGTCATTTTTAGTACATTTTATTGTAAAATGTTTTGTTGTGCATCTGGATTTTTTCTTTCTTATTTTGTTAAAAATGGTTAATGTAATCCAAAATCTCCTCCAACTCCACAGTGCTAATTATCTTCACTCTTGATTTACCCGTTCCAAACGCACTTTAGGGTTTGTTCACAAATATTTCAATAAAATACAGAAATATTTTCAATTTTGACTTTTGACACATGCGCGGTTAAACTGCAGTTGTACCAACCCGCACAAGCCTGAGTGGGTGCAATCTGACGGTCTTTAATCCCCTATTACCAAGTCATAACAACTGAGAACGGTGTTTGTCGTGTAATACATGTACGTGAAAATAAATGTGTAATAAAAGAATAGATAACGACTTGAAAACAATAAAATTGCCTATAAATTGTAGGTTTATTTCAGGTCGACTTTAAGGATGTCTCCACCAAAAGCTTTCGAACATTAAATGTGAACCCCTAATCCTGATGGCTCCTTAAATCCTTTTTTCATGTCTGTTTAGAATCAGCCAACACATCGGAATCGCGCAAGGGCTCGGGTTCTGGGGGTTCGGGATACGTGAGCGACAAGAACAACACGCTCCACCGCAGCTGTTCGCCCGCAACTGTCAAACAGATATGTTGCCCCACGTGTGGGGCACGAGCGGAAGTTCCGTTCGGGGGTGTATCGTTCTACCCCCCCAACTACCTTCTGCAGCATCGAATGGTACTCGCGACGCTCAACGCTCAAAACACCCATCTCCTCTGTGATCTGTGCACGTCCGACGTGTCGGTTAGTTTTACTCCTCCGTCAGAAAAGCATCAATCAACATGGATAATTAATTGTTCACAGGCGACATCCAGGTGCATGGATTGCGCGATTAGTTTTTGTGATCACTGTGAAGAGGTTCATCTGAGACAAAAGTCGGCCGCGGGTCACGAGGTCCTCTCTTTGGAGGAAGCGAGAAGGAAAGGCATCACCAGAGTGCGTCGGCAGATTATGTGTGTGAAGCATCCGGATTTAGAACTGTCTCTTTTTTGTTCATCTTGTTATCAGGTAATGCGAGTTGATGGTGTAAATCCTCGATGTTCCGATTTCCTTGCATCTCCGAAGTTCAATTGAGTTTATGATTGGAGTGCAGCGTGGAATAAAGAGCTTTAAGTCGGCCCAATTTTACGGTGATCTTGAGCAATCTTAGCCATGTGAAATGTAATTTCTCACCAAGGGATTTAAGAATAAATAAAATGGCAGACACGGTCTGCGCGGTTTCATCTGTTTCAGAATATGACAAGCCATGTGTTAAATATGCAGCTGATTAATACCATATGTCTAAGGCACTTACAAGTTAATTAATCAAAACATAACAGAGGATCTAAAGGATCAGTGTTAACTTTTGCGGGAGGGTCACACCATACTGTGGGAGAATACTAAAAATTCAATCTTAATTTTATGAAAGTTTTATACAATCGAAACTGTATTTATAAAAATAAGACAATGTAGCTACTGTTTCGTTTAAGTAGGGCATCCCACCACTTACAGAAAATTTATTTTTGATACTTCAGCGCTATTTCAAGCCAAGTACTTAAGTATGTGTGTAAAAATATGATGGTGAAATAAAATGACTTGTGCCGAACTGCAAACAGATTTCTTATTGGTAAACACAAGTTTTCCTGCGTCACCGGCAGGAGACAGCTGGACACGATAACAAACAGAAAATAATTCATAGGAGTTTAAAACCAGCAAAAATGCCCTTGCTCTTAAGTCGAAATGCTACTATTCTAATACAGAAAAAAAAGTCAAAAGTTTACATTGTAAGACAGTTTTCGTGAACGCAGGGTTTAAAATGGCATATCCACAAAATAGTAGAACATATTTTGATATGTTTGTTTTTCCGTTTATTATTTTATATATTCAGTATTTATTAATAAACTGCAAGGTCAAGGCAACTTGGACTGAAGTATTATAATTTTATGGCTTTTGTTTATTAATAGTATTTGACAAGCATGTAATCGATTTTGAAAGTTGGTTCAACAACGTAAACTAAAAGGTGTCAGACGTTGCAAAAAATTGTCGATGTGAAATAATTTCATTATCACCTTAACAATGAATTCAAACCAAAAGAACATTTTAGATTTTCGTAATATTTTGGTTTTGACACATTCTCAAACCTAGACAGATTTTGGGAAAATTTGAAACTATTTTTAATTTAATCAAATAATTATTCAGAATATCGAGATAAATCCAAAAAGAAGTGGAAGGGATGTCTCAAATTATTTATTGTAGACTGTAACAACTTTGCTGTTATACACCGAACTAGAGCAAAAACTGTATGAATAAGAAAACATGTTTTAATTTGCCTCTCAAGTTGCAAAAACAGGAACAAAAGTCGCTGTTGCAAACAGTTCACCAAGACAGTTGTCTGCTCTGGTGGCTATCATATTTAACCATTTTCACCAGTTCAAGTGTTTATAAATCATTCATCAGCATGATTTATTACAATACGTATGTTACGTGTGGAGTCCCTCGTGCTGCCACCACATATGTTTCATCTTTCATTCAGAGGAGTTGTTAGAATATATTACTCAAAACATTTTGCAAAAGAATTAAATAACGTCCTCCCATTAAACTTTCGTGAAAGAAATATGAGCCGCTTAGATGTTCATTAAATTAAAGCAAGAAATTATTAACAGCATAATTGGATAGGGTGTCATTATAAAACAGAATTATAGGAATATTAGTAGTATTAATATCGATAATTTTATTTTTATTCCAGTTTTATACCTGAAATAATAAGGGCATACACCCTCAATTTTTTGATGGTGTGTTAAAATTTTGAAAAACTGAAAAGCTGATTTTCAGTACATTTTGTTGTTTTGATTTGATTAAGAAAATACCTGCCATTTTGACATAAGTTTTTGACGTTAACGTTTTATATAAAGTTTATTCCAAATTTTAGCAAAATAATATTTCTCTTAAATTAGAGAATTAAAAAAAAAAATTGAAACAGATATGTAAAAAAAATGTAAGCAATACTAAAAATATTTAATTTGCATTAATAGTGTTTTTGAAAATGTTAAATATTAAATTTAATATATAATTTATTAAATAAATGTACTGTAAATGAGATTGTAAGGATTCGTTTCATTTTTGTAAACTACCTGTATAATAATAATCACTGTGAAATGACTATCCTATTGCACAACAATCCTGTTGTAAACATAAATTTCTGAGCGTTCAGTTTATTTTTAAAAACATTGAAAGCACACTTCCATAAATTCTCCAAATCTGAAAATTAGAGAAGTATCTTTCGTTTAAAAATATTCACTCACGTGTGCGACTATTGACATTGGACTAATACTAATAATTATTTTTAAATCTTGCACTTAAATTATGTCGTCTAATTGCCTTCTCCTTTTATCTGTCTTTCTCTGAATGCATTTTAAGAAGGTCTAAAATATCAAAGGTGTCAGCCAATAGAAAAAAACAATATGTAGGCTCAATAACCAGATGCACAAATAAATTCCCCTTAAAAGAGATCTCAAAAGGAAAACCGACGTTTATGGGAGTTTAAATCTCCGTTCTCTCCGGCACATGAGATATAACGCCATAGAAGATAAGTTTTCTTTTTTCAAAAGTCTTAAAAACAATAATTTTTCATTTAGTCTAATTGAAACTGAAGACACCCCGACCACATAAACATCCTGTTCCCGTCTTCAAAGAGCCTTTTTGTTACTTGCAGGTTATATGTCGTGACTGCGTTTCCGTTTCCCACAAAGGCCACACGTACGAACCTGTTTCACGTGCCGTTAAAGCCCACTTAACCAACTTGAGGCTGGCCGCTGAAAGGGCGAAATCGATAGCGGAACAATCTGCATTGGCCGCCAACCGTCTGCATGCCACCTCGAAGAAGATCGAGGCTCATTGTGAGAAGATTCAGACGGAAGTGGAGAAGTTCATCGAAAGCTACATCAAATCCGTCGAGGAGCACCGGCTGAAATTGATCGAACAGATCAACCAAACGCGAACCGAAAAACTGCAAGAGATCAACAAATGTAAATTAAATCTGCACAAGCGGGTGAGGGAGGCGAGGGATGTCGCGTTTTTCCTGGAGGAGTTGCTGAATGAGGGGACCGATGTGGAAGTTATGAGTTTTCTTCGGCCAGTGATGACCAAAGTTGAAAAGTGCAGCGATAGGGACAATAAAGTGCCGGATTTGAGTTTGTCGGATAGTTTGCTGTTCTTACCGGAGGAAACAGTGCAGTACTCTCAAAATTCTTACCCTTTACATGGGGCTATCACCGCGCAGACAGTAGCGCCCAGTCACTGCATCCTAAACACTGAAGGTAGGAAATTGGTTTGCCACTTGTTTCAACAAAATACGGTCAAAATCACTCTTCCCTTCATTTTTCCGAGACGTAAAAATCAAATGTAAAAGTTTTAATTTTTATGAAGCAATTCTGCCGTTATGTATGTTTACCGAGTTGCCGATATTTTCAAATTTTTGTCTGTGTTTAGTCTCGAAATTCAGTCATTTCCGTGAATTATTTTAATGGTCCGATATTTATCATTGCAGTGTAGTTTTCGTTCGAGTATTTTCTAAAAATAGACGGAGACTTGTAATGCAGTCATGTTTTGACATGGCGGCTAATTCGTCGCGACGTCTCTAAAACCTTGGAGTGATTTTGAAAAATTGCCTCGGGGAAAGGAATTACTCCGCATTCCCGATGGACTTTTTGCCCATTAAAAGCAGTCATTCCTGTCTTTTTTATGCATTTCCATGATGACACTTCTTCGGCAGTGGTATAATTATTACCATAATCATAAATTACCGAAACGTCTTTTAAATGGAGCGTATACATACTGACTAGACGTGTGTGTAAAAATAAACGTACAAGGTGATATTTAGGGTTGATGCACGCTAATTTAAACAAAATGTAACAGATTTTATTGCCCGTTGAAGTAATCAATCTCTTCACGGTTGGTGAAGGGATAATTTATAGAACGTCATTCACGCCGCAACGACCTATCAATTTTATTAATTTACCTTTACATCAGGAGATTAGTACTTAATTGTGGTGACACGAAAGGGACTTTTCGATACTTGTTCAAACGGCGACAACTGGGATTCCATCCTCACTTATTTTCGGCTTGTCTGACCCCTGCCGCACTGATCAACACTTAAAATTGTATAAGTAATCTAGATAGTAACAAAATAACAGTTAAGTATAAAATATATGCAATGTTGAGTGAGGTACGAGAGCGTCAGACCTAAAACGCATTAAATTGAGAAGATGATGGAAAATTACAAAAATCGCGTCGTGGTATTTTCCTCAGTTGACATGTTGACGTATAAATATAATAATGGAAGGTAAACATCGCCATATTTCCAAAATATTACAAAAGAAGTAGAACTAGATTTGCATATTCAATTTCAAATTAAATTTACTTTTCACTCATTGTGACGTGATATACTCATTGCAATAATACGAAAGACCAAAAATTGTAACCGAATATTCCAAATTCTAATGGGGTAATGAATTACATGATTTTTGAAATTTTTTTAAGAAAAAGCTATAAAACCATACATCATCACACGTATATTCATTTTGGATTATGTAAGTTAGAGAATTGAAGAAAAAATTGATGAGAAAGCAAGCTGAGGGTTGTCCAAATGAAAAAAAAAGAAAACTTTTATTTTAACGTTTCATAAATGCTTGTAAAGGTGCGATGAGAGCGAAAATGTCGGAAATGAAACTAATGCCTGGTAATAACTAGACCGTTTCTGAATGCTAACGTTGCCGGAAGCGTCAGTTCAGTATCACCTGAATTTTAATTGCAGAATGTCAGGCTGGATCTGCTTCAGGGAATGCAAAATGACTTCCTGAACGCAGAAGGTAATTAAGTGGTTGTTTTTCATCAAAAATTTCTGAAATTTGTATGTGGCGAGTTTAGTAAAAAACAAATCGTAATCTCGGAAATGTTTGATAAAAAAAATTAGTAAAAAAAATAATCCTCTAAAATAAATGTTTCAACAAAAAACAGTAAAAATAACTATTCTAAATTCTTTCAGCCGTATCTGTAAAAATCAAAATCAATATAAATTATCCGAAAAGAATGGACAAGTGGAGTTGTTACTGAACAACGTATTGCCAGACCCACATGAACACCATAGTTTTTACTTCCTACTTTTCAAATTAAACTACTATATCTTGTTTCAATTCTATATATAAGTTTAGCTATGTGAGTCAAACTGTGCTGCGTGTATAAATTATATAAACTTGCAGCCGGTTTTACATGATAAATTGATTTCATAGTATTGAAACAAGATTTATATATGAAATCGGTTTTGCAGTTGATTTTAGCTTACATAATTTAATTACAAATCATTGTCATATCAAATGTCGAAGTTATATAACATAGCGTAAGAAATTACTAAAAATGACCTACGTTTTGATATTTACACTCAAAAGCCGATTTAGAACAGCAAAGTAAGTAAAAAATTCAAAAACTATTAAGTGGTTAATTTTAAATAATCTATAACTTTCTTTTTCAAAGCAGTTGAAAATTATTACATTTTCTCTTCAAGTCGTTCTAAACAGCTCCTGAAAATTATATTATTATAATGTAATCATCAGTAGGTCAGTTTATAGCTCTACCATTGATAATAATGAATGGTTTTATCTCCCAAAGTTGACAAAAAAAAATTAATATAACCAACTTCAGCTTGCAAAAAATATGCATCCCAATTTATTTTTCTGGATGGATGCACAAAAATAACACAGTTACATTCCTCAATATTTCTTCTTAGGTTTGAACAATCTACGAGTTGGCAAGAAAACAGAAATACAGCTGGAAACAAGAGACCGCAACAATACGAAATTAGAAAGAGGCGGAGAACAAATCTCGGCCGAAATCCGATACAGAGATGCGGGCGTTTCACGATTTCTTCTAGTGGACGTGGAAGACCGTCGAGATGGTACCTACTGCATCTCGTTCGTACCCGACGTGGCCGGTAAACTAGTCCTCAGCGTCACCATCAAAGGACAACCGATCAAAGTTGGTTTCATCAGTAATAACCAATCCAACGCTAATTAGATGATTCTAGGACAGCCCCTTCCCGATAGTCGTACGCACCTTGAAACCACACCAGGGAACCTTTCACTGTTGCAGTTTCTGCTCAAGTGGAGGAAGCAAAGAAGCCAGTTGTGGATGTGGGGGTAAAATGCCGGGAGGATATAAAGGGTGCGGACATGGACATGAAGGACATCCGGGAAGAAGGCATTGGTCTTGTTGCGGCAACATTTTGGAACATTCGGAATGCACCAGATCTAATTCGCATTCGCACTATCAATTTACTTTGTAGGTTCTGATGCTTCGGTTTTCAGTTGGTTCTCTTTAATCTGCGTTAATGAAAAATATCTGTTACAGATGACAGACGTAGGCTTTTTTGATGCAGGAAGCTGTGTGCATGTTATATTGAGTCTGCTATAATCGATGTACAAAAAAAAAGATCTAATTTATTGTAACATTTCATGTTGTATTTATTTTAAAACTCTCAATTATAATTTTTTTGAAAAACGAATTTTTGACATTTATTTTAAACAATGTTCATAGTTGTTGTGACCATGGTGTTTATAAAGCGATAGTTTTCTTCTTAAACTCTTAAGAGTGTGCTTATGGTTTTGTGTTCAAAGCTACATCTACGCATTTTGTGATATTCGTCTCGTTTCAAGTATGGCCTAAACGCACTTTTATGTTTTATTCACAGTCAAATATTTCGATTTGAGTTTGACAGTTAACACATTTCAATCCTACCAACCGATTTGAGCTTGACGGTCTTAAAGTCCCTATCACCAAGTCATAACAACTGTAAATAGTGTTCAAATAAAGCTATCTTTTTTCAAACTGTTAGGAAACCGAAACCTTATTTATGAAGAGGAAGAGTTGAAAGGTTACTTCAAAATGTTAAACGGAACAGTTTTTTACAAATATAATAATTCCAATGCATGGTACTAACACATTACGATTGCTCGATTACTTCCAATATAAAAATATAACTAAATAAATAATATAAAATTCATCTAATTAAAAATTGTCACTAGAGCTGTTACCTATATTCTCTTTTCGTTTACTGATTCTTACACATTTCTGACAAGGTTTCTCATTGGGATTCCAACAATTGGCATGGTAGCACATTCCACATTGACTACATCGTCTAACTCTTCGCATCTGCCACGGAAATATCACTTCTGGTGCATTACAAATCTCACAAATAAACCCTCTCGCTAAACACAGCTGAAATGTTATAATTTTTAGACAAACCACTCTTGTTTTAGACAAAATTAGACCTTACTCTGCACTCGGATGTATGTCTGCAGCATGATTCTACTAAATATTTAAGTTTAAGTTTCATATCACCATTTCTAACACTGACTAGATCTTCCATAGAATATACCTCTGGATCAGTTAATATGTACGATTTTTCTTTTTCTAATGTTTCGCTAATCCTGTTCAACAATTGATGTAGTTTAGATTGCATGTTACAATGAATCGGCATTACTTACATCTCAGCATATCTACAAGCGAAAATAAAATCTTTCAAGTAGAATAAACCAAGACGTAATTTTCGACAAAATTGGAGATTCCTGGACATTTTACAGATGTGTTTGTTCAGCTCGAAAACGCGAAATAAAGGATCGGAATACATCTGTTCCAAGAGTCTGTATGAAAATGAAGACACGGGGTATCTGCAATTATTTTGTTAAAACTTTTGCAATACAGCCCCAGTAGACTCTACCTGGTAAAATCCCACTTCTGTAATACTCTTCCTGGTATCAAGGCCAACTGATTAGTGTGACAACCGGTACAAAAATAACGTCCCAAATAATCGCAGTATCGAAATCTGGAAGCATATTGGGGGGCCACTTTCATGCTGCAGCCGGCACATCTGTAGTTCTGTTTCGTCATTAACACTTTTCTCCTGTGCCAAAAAGAAATTAAAATTTAGTTTTACTGGAAACAACCACAACTTCATTAATGTTACAGAAATAAAGATATACATAATATAAAAAAAAATCTAAAATAAGAGGCTTTTTTTACTTACGAAGGGGGCGGATGAATTGTGAAAATAATCTGTGGCCTCGGCGGCGCCCACTCCTGTGTCCCTCTCAACAACATGGATGCAGAAATTTCAGAATCGTCGGGACTAACGGGCCAACTCTTCGGCATGGGCAAGAGAGCTTGAGGAGCATCTTCCTCAGAAACCAGCCACTCCAAATCGGAAGCCCTCGGCAACTGCTTCTCGCTGAATTTGCTTATTAGAGACAGAGCGACTCCTTCGGCCGAAAAAATGTCAGAAGCACCATCCGGAGCACCACGTGGCCGCTTCAACACGTCCGCTTCCGAATACAACGAGGCCATGGACACGGAAAGTCCGTGGTTATCGGAAAGATTCGAAGCATCGTCTATTTCTAAATCGTCGACTTCGTCGGAACTGGCGCAGTCGGAGAGGGAATCGGGGGTGGTCGAACAAGGACTCACGGTGGTGGCAGCTGTCGAAGAAAAATGAATAAATCTGGGAAAGCTGGAACGAAAATTGACTCACTGTCGGTTTTTCCGTCGCTCATCAAGGACTCCGCCCAAGCCTTTCGTTGTTTCTCTACCAATTTTTCGCGCCTTCTCAGTCTGATTCTCTGTTTTAAATCCAAAATTTCCGGATCGCTGTCGTCTAGCTGCTCGTCCGTTAATTTGATGTCTCTTCTGCATTTGATTTGCTCCATCGCGGAAATTATTGCTTCGGATATGCTAAAATGGGCATTTTCGCGGTCGAGTTCTGCGTTTGCTCTGGCGAACTGGCTCGAAGTCAGAAAGGAGAGCAAGCTTTGGCCTTTCATGGGTCTTGGAAAGTACCTAAAAAGGATAAACTGAAAAAGTCCAATCCTTCAAAAATATCTTGATAGCTAAGTGTGCAGACTTGTCTAAGATCATGGAATTACGTAATCTTGAAAACGGATCAAAATGAAATTTTGCATGTAGATTACGTTAGTGTCAAGACTGGAAATGCTTACGAGTTATTAGAATATTCATCTTTTTGATATATCGTAATGACCTTCATTTTTTAAATAATATTTTGCACTTTCCTTCACGCAGAGAGATCAATAAAGAACCTGTTCACAGCAGACTTTGGATTTTTTTCTGCATGTCTTTAATTAATTAAATATTCAACTTAAGGTAATCAATTATTACAATAAAATACCATGAATGGCAACAAAAAATCAGAATAATGAACGTTTAATAAAATTAGAAGAATAAAATTGACAAAAGTAAATAGAAAGGTATTTTCTAAATATAGCCGCACACGTCTTTTCATAATTTCAAATGCCCTAACAAGTACCATAAATCAGCTTAAGTTTTTTGACTGTTCAATCGGCAATTTCACTTCTTGAAGTTTTGCATTAATCGATATTACTTTGAACGAAAGAAGTTTGGTGTAAATGCACTTAGAGATTTTTTGACTAGCAATTGTAACAAAAAACAAAACTAGACCTCTAACATTACGTTTAAATAAATGATAATAAAAGTTGACATCTAAAGAGTTTAATAAATTAAATGAAAAGATGATGAGTGCTACAAAAATAAACAAATAAAAATTACATCTCTTAGAAGACAAAACTGCTGCGTCACAGACATTTGTAAACAATGTAGTTACTAAGAATTAAGTCTGATTTAAAAGAAAATGATTTATGGACGTTATTAAATGGAATATAAGGATTTAAAACACAATTTACTGCAGCTGCAAATATGTATGACTTTTCAAAGTAATAAGATGCAATAAAAAGGGTATACATACATTAAATACTTCTATAAATATTGTACAAATTCATATTTCATGAAACTCATTTCGTGGACTCATATTTTTAAACCAATCTATGCTCCTCAGATACCGAATTTTAGATAAAAGCATGGCAAAAGGAACTAATTAAAGCTAAACTAAACTAAATCTTTATAAATGTAAAAGTTTACGGGTTTCCCGAAAAAAATTAACGTAACAATTTGTTTATATGATTAATGACAATCCTTTGGAACAGGTCAATTTCTCCAAAGATCTTGGAATACATGTAGACACAACATTATCATTTAATGTTCACTTAGATGAAATTATTAATAGACCAAATCGAACTCTCGGCTTTATTATTCGTCAAACTCAACAGTTTCGTAATGTTTATCAACAACGGAACCGACTATAATAGCAACTTTATTCTTGACCTTTAGTTCGCATTTGAGGTCTCTTATAGGGTATCATGTGAAATTATTATTGAAATTGAAATCAATAATTCTAACTCATCTACCTTCATCTAAACTTCATGATAGTTTTCAGTATTATTATTTTGTCGGTGATTTGTCAAATATCAAATCACAACTGATTGCTGTTAACAGCAGTTATCGCACTTGAATTTCGGACTTCTTTTGAATGAACATTAATGAGATGTTGGATCATTTCCAGTTTGTTACAATATAATCTCAACTTTCGCTCTTTACAATTTGTAAATTAGTTAAGTCTGATACGTCACTTTTCAAACATTTTAATTGAACTAGTGTGTTGAATAAATTTAGTTTTTCCGAAGTAACAAACACTGTTCATGGTTGTTATGACCAAATGGTTAAACCAGCCAAGCTTCCATGAAAAGTGTTTTTTTTTATACTTTGGCGAAGTCATCAATATTTTTGAATAAATTGTATGTTGTACAAACCCTGTGGCCATTGGAAGCACGCTCATTCCGCCATCTTCGATGAACGATTTTTTTGGCGTTTTCCTAAAATCCTTTTCTCCTGGCAAAGGTAGAAAACTGTCAACAAGTCTCGGCGAATGTGTCAAAGTTCTCGTTTCGGGCAGCGATTTTGTGGAAAGATTCATCAGATCATCGTTAACCATCGCTCCGCTGCTTTGCGAACTACTTAGTGGTGGCGTATGCTCAATAATATCACAATTATTTATAATCACATGACGAGTCTCTTTCTTAGTCTTTGAGAAATTCTTCTTTAAATTTGATTTTCTTAACTTTGGATGCTGCATCGATTTATAGTCGATTTTTAAAGCACTAGTAGAGATTTTTTTGGAATAAAGTGGAGTGGACGGAGTGGTTTTACTTAATGTGAACATTTCTTTACTCTTTATCTTAAAGCTGTCGGACCGCAAACTAGGCATGCTGTGCCACGGTTTTAATTTACCCTTAATGCTTTTATTTTTGGTGGGAGTGCTATCAAGTTGGTTTTGTTCTTTCAGTGCTACACTTAAATTCTGTACAGTTCTACTGTGCTTTTTTTCATTGGCTACATACATATTTTTGAGATAATCATCCGGATAAGACGAACATCTTCGGTGCAGTTTATGAAATTCTTTGGCATTAGCTTCTAAGAGAAACAGGCATGGGTTGATTTCAGACATTAAACTGGCTTGGTTGCGCTCCACCGCCCTCACACATATTAAAGCTGCTTCCGCATACTTTCCTTGGCATAAAAACGCGTATTCTTGATAACATTTCAACAAGTGGGTTTTATCTGAAAGCAGCCACGACAATTTCTGAGATAGGGAATGATTTTCAAGGCTTCGATACAGCCAGATCGATGCTTTATCATCTTTTAGATTCTGAGGCACATGTGGCCGAAATTCGCAGTCCGTCGAAAAATACGATTTCGAATTTTCAGGCTGCAACCACTCCAAGCCTTGGATAAAATTGAAGTAACTGGTGTTTTCCTAAATGGGAAAGTTATATAAAGTGAGGTTATGTTTACATTTTTTTTTTACTCACAATTCCAGGAGATTTGCAACCGTGTTTAAATATTTTGTCCACTGAACAGTGGAGTCTGTTCAGGCCCCCGTAAATTGACCACACATTAGCCACCTGTGACACTAACAATCCTTCGACTGTGTTTTTTAAATCACGTAAAAGCTGTTGGTATTTTAAAACATATGGATCGGATTCTGACATTTTCTTTGATTTATCTTACTTTTATTGCGGAATATTTATGGATCATCAGCGAAATTTTAATGTTAAAACGTAACTTTTGATTATTCATACTGATCTAAACAATCCTCCCACAAGGATGTGACATTTGGAAATGTCACCGCTGTCATTACTGTCAAAAATGACGTTTATGACGTTGCAGCCATAGGCGTCCCCACCGTTGGGGATTTAAAATTTTATCAGAAAATACCAATCCGCTTTATTTTCTATAAAGGAGAAAAAACATAACTAATCGTATTTTCACCATACGCTACTTCATAAAAATGCTGCTACATTGCACTTGCTCAGCATCTACCATCAGTTAGTTACTTTTCTTTTTATTTCAAAGATATATATAGGAACAATGGAAATATCTTCAACAAACTCCAGATCCTAAGGCTTCATAGATAAAATTTTTAAAAATGTTGGTCACTGAAACTTCCCATTTTTATGACGACCACATGGATCACTACTCCTTGGAACAATTGACTGTTAACTTTTTTGTGACTGGGAAATTAAACGATGAAATAATTGGGAGCAGACCATTTTTTTATTAAACCTTAACATATTTTAACATAAGAAACTTCATAATCAGGATCAATTTTACATAAAACATTATTCGATTGATCAACAATTATCGTAAAAAGAAAAATATTGTATAATTATCTACATCGCACTAAAGAAATAAATAATGCTACAAAATTACAAACAAAGTTTATCTTTATTTCAGTATTTTATTACTAATCGTAAACATTTATTTAACGCAAAGAAAGCTATAACTTAATTGTTTACAAAAATTTAGCATGCATTAAAACTAAAAACGAAAAAACTAATTCATTTACCAATAACGAAAGAACAAAAAACTCGTAACAGAACACTACAATAAAATAACTTTCACTTATCAATTTAATGAGAAATACAACTTCACTGTTTGATTTATTGTACTTGGAACTAAAATAACTATAATATTAATTTAATAAATATGTACATCAAGACAGCTTCAAGTCCGCAATTTCTGCTAAGGCCGGTAAGAGTTCTGACCAAATTTAATAAATTACAGCTTTAAAATTAAAGCGGTTCTTTTCACAGTACTTTTCTCACAGCTAATTCTATGTACAATTATTAATATCCATGCGATTTATATAAAATGTAATCAATCATAACCTACTCTATTAGCTAAGATAAGTCAAGGCAAATACAACAAAATAAACAGTGTTTTAATAATTATCAGTTTCAAGGAATTGCTGTGTACAAAATAATAAAAAAAAGGTTAGAAACTGACTAGAGGTCATAAAAAAATCTCATTAAATTGACGTTTCGATTATGATCAGACCAACGACTGGATATTACTAACTTCTTATAATCTAAGATCCTGGTATTTACGTCGATACATCTGAAGCACTTAATATAGTTTGAACGTAACTATAGAAAAAATATATCAACACCATCACACATATGGCAAAAATTGTGGTCTTTAAATCAGAACTTAACCTACATATTAAACACACAAACTTACATCCATGTTCGCGCTCGCACTACACGGAAACATAAATTTAAGGCAATTTTATGAGACTACATTAAAGTTAAAAAATAACATTAAAAACTGGGGGGTGAAACTGAGAAATGATGAATTAGTATGTGTGCAGTCTATTTCATTCGGACATGACAATCATACAGTTGGCATCATTGTAAAACAAACAAAAACCAAACAGCCAGATCCGTACAATTACCGATTACAACACCTCATTGGTAGCACTATAAAAACGATATATACAAAGAAAATAATTGTATCAATTCCAGTAAGATAATACAGAAAATCTTACAATATGTTATAAAGATATAATATTAAATTATCATCAATATATACAAAAGAATAGTATGCCGGCAAGGAGAGCGGGTTATGTTCTAAGGCATCCTGCAGACTGACGACTTTATAGTATAATTTAGTGTGTGTGTATAAACGATAGTTAACGACTGTTTAGTGGCTAGTTTGCGACACCGCTGCTACGCTGCCAATGTCAGATTCTTCCTTACGATAAATCTGCAACAATAAAAAATCGATTATCACAAAATTCAACCCTTAAACTCAAAAATAATTCAATTTGAATCCTATCGATTTAAACTGATTTCTAAATTTGAACCTCGTTTTCCAGAAACAAAAACCGGTACCGAAAGTAAAATTTCTAACACTATGCAAATGAATGTCGCAAGTGTCAACCTCGCTGTTACAGAAATTACCAATCTGCACACTGCAACAAAAAACTAAGGTCGTTTATTTAGTTGCACGTGCCTCATTATTACGCCAAAGATAATTATTCAAGTGGAAGCAGAGAAAAACATCAAAAAACTTGAAAAACAGTTCAAATCTATTATTCACTTCTCCAACACAAAATTTTTGAAATTATTGAGAAAAAAGTCGTTTAATTCTGGTGGTACAGGACTTTTTAAAAGTAACGACTTTTATCTTATATGACTAAACGTGCAGGTGTGGCAACACTACGACTGCTGACTTTGGAACTATAAATTTGAAATTTGAGGAATTAAGATGATTGAAAAAGAATTATAAACTCGTATGTGACGTCGGCACACATTTTAATGTTTTTTTTATGGAAATGTTCCCTATGTTCAACTGGAAAATCAAAATCAAATCGCTTAATTATTGGGATTATTCCAAGTTCATTCATAAATGTTTGGGATAATTTATAACGATAATACTGTGCAATAACTTTAATGTAGCCTTGCATCGACCGATTGTTAAGGGTTTATGACGTGTGGCGAAACTCCTTACTTTTTGTATTGTAATTGTAATATCAGTAATGCAGGCAATAATTTAAAATTATCATAAATGACCGTAATCATACATAATTATTACATCACGTGTTTATTACGAGTGATAATACATTATGGTTTTTTCTAGAACGTTTATCCCTAGAGGTTTACTTTACGGAAATGTAGAAATGTAGAACGAAATGGCAACAGTTTTACGATGGCATCATGCATTCACGTAAGGCACTGTCAATTAAAATAGAAGCAACTTGAGGAAGTTGGACATCGGAGTCAAATCGTCCGATAATTAAAATTTGATATTATTAGCCACATCAAGAAATTATATATACAGGCATATCTGATATCGTGCAATACGCGAGTGACCACGAAATTATCATCAAATTTCATGCTCATACCACAAAACGAGTAGCAAAGCCACAAGTCAATTATGTATGACAATGAAATTATGAAATTTCGTAAAATACCAGCTCTTTAATAAAAAGTGGACGATGCCAAAAAACAACGGTAATGTAACCATGCACCCAAATGAATAAACAAAAGCATTTCAAAGAAAATATACAACCCAAATTCAATTACGCACACTCAGCTGGAAATGTGTCCACTTAGTAATCAAATCAAATTTAATTAACTTCTTTTTATAAAACGACAATGGTGATCTTTTTTTCTTTTATTAAACGTTTCACCTCTTATTACCACTCGTTTGTAAGACACTCCTCCTGAAACTGCAGAAATGTTATAATTAAGCCTCTGATTTGAGAGTGTCGGCACGCCTTACAACGCAAGTTTTAGAAATGAAAAGTAATCAAACAATCGAGTATTTGACACTTTACAGCGTCGGCAATTTGAACTACGAACTGGTCAGCTGGCCCAAGGTCACAATTTCAGGACCAAATCTCAAGCTTGGTTATAATTACCATTTTTANNCATTATTGCAGAACGAGACTTTATCCGTATTGACAAACTGTCACTGAGTAATTTAAAATTTATTTAATTAATTCAAACCGACAGTCACAGTTGCAAGTATGTACAGATCTAGTTCTACTTAGTTTAAAGTCATATTCATTAACAGTTCGTAGCAAGTAGCTGGTAAAATCAATTTTACAATAACACGTTTTCTTATGCAAAACAGGACGAAACAATATAATCTGCAGAGTCTAAGTTATATTTCTTTCACAACCAAGCAATTTAAAATGTTTGCTTCTTATAAAAGTGCGATAGGTTTATAATACAATTAACAAACAGCGTCATTGTTTGAGTATACGGACATCCATACAAAATTAGTTCAGTTAAATCCTTCATTGTTCAAAGTCCGCCATAACTGTCATACCTTTCTAAATACCTGCACCTCGCTCCCAAATCAAGATAACATCTAACCTCTGAATGATGTGTTCGTGAGATTAATTTAATCATGCTCCGGGGGGATGTTCTCTGGTTCTCATCAGTGCGACATCAGCACAACTTTTAAATTTACGAACCGTGCGAAACATCACCGACTCTTCTTAAATACTATTCTATTTGAAAGCTAATGTCAATTGTTAACCTTACGTTATTCAACTTTGAGTCACTGTTGCGTAAGTAACCACGTGGTCATTGTTTACTTTTACTTGCAAATTAGGGACCGATTTTCCAAACGTTTTGGAATAACGGAACTCGCTTACAAGGTGCGTAGAATCTGAACATATGAGGCGAAAAAAACATATTCAAAATGCTGCACACGTACCCATTAAAGTCGCTCATTATAAAATCTGTTTTGCTTTATAATAACAGCCGCCAGAATCGTTAGAGATGAGTGCCGTAATGAGCAGCTTCTTTGCGTGGAGGATAAATACTTACGAACAATCTAAATCCGCGGTTTTATTTTTTGTGTTTTATTTCTTTAGACAACGTTACACTAGAATGATTTTTGATTCAAGCCTACAAAAAGAAATTATTATTATGTAAGTAAAATAAACGAAAAAATAAAATATTCCATTTGATTATTTCAATCTTGTACGTTTTAAACGAAGATGACAAATATAATTCAAACTAAACCCAAAGATGAATTCATGTCAATGTGGAAACAAAATTGGAGGGCGAAAATAAGTGTAATTTGTAACTGTTACTCCACAGGTGTTTTTCTATGAACTCTGAAGTAAAAGACATTTGCCAAAAACACAGTTACAATTCATGTATTTGTTCAACAATTGAAACGACATGGCGTCAATTTAAACAAATGAATAAAAACGGAAAAATAAACGGATTTTCTCCTTTTTTTTTATTATTTGCTCAATGTCGAAGTCACTGAATCACAGCAAAATGAATTATGAAACAAATCACCATGACTGACTGCTTTTAAAAAAATAAACCCATACACATTCATTTCGTCAAAGATACGAAGTTATGACGAAAAATTATACTTGTTTAATCAAATGTTTAATGCAGGATAAAATAGCAAACAAGAAACAGAATTTAAATTTTGATTATTTCCAGATAATATACAGATACATGGATATGCCAAATCAATTAATTTTACATATTAATTAACATATTTCGAATAAAAAATTACACAAAAATGGTTTCAAGTTATTTTATTTTTTATATATTTTTATTCACTCTACTTTTTAGTCATGGTGCAATATAATAAACGGAACATAAAAGGTCATTAACGTAAAGAAAAACACGAATGTATGTAAATATGTATGTGAAATGTTGGCGGCAGCTGAAAGGTTGGAAAGAATTTACTCTCACCTAATTAAATAAATCGACAAGTTCCCACCGACGTCTTTATAAAGGGTAATACATACCTCCGTAATTTATTTCAACAGATGCAAGATTGTATTTCTATTATTCATTTACAATCAATGGAAAATATAGTAGTATAGTATATAGTATATATAGTAGTTTACATACATTTCCAAAACAAAAATAACCACCGACTGCCCAAAACCTGTTAAGAGTGCGTCAAAACAATCAAAAAATGATTTACCAAAATTTGATTTGGAATTTAGAAACTATAGGACCTCGAATGACAAGAATTGGCAACTGGTTGGAGAATCATTTTAACCAAAAGTAGAAAGATGAACAAATACAACAAACACAAATCGAACAGGAATATCAATTGTCAAACCCAAGTTTAGTGATTATTTTCTCTGAACTATGTGACCTGAACTACAGTCAATAAATGTTTACATTAAAGCGTTTCTGTTCTGATAGTAATAACGTGGTTTGTGGTTCCGTAATCGAATTTTCAAAAAAATTAATAAAAAAGAATAACACAATAATGCACAATTACGAGTGTTGCCTTGGCCCGCAAGATCTCCTGACTTATCACCCATTGAACATGTATGGGATAACATGGGGAGAAGATTCCCGCTATTACGCAAGCCACCTAATAACTAGATGAAGGATGAAATCTCTCAAGAAGAAATTGATCACCTAATTTCCAACATACCGAGACGTATTAGAGCCTACATAGCTGTTCGTGGCGACATGACTAATTATTAAAGAAAAAGTTTTATTTATTGCTGATTCCCTCGAAAACTTAATCATTTAAAATAAACAAATATTTTATCAAAATTTTGCAACTCTAGTTTTACTCTTTAGCAGTGCAATTTCCAGGAAACTGAGTGTATATCCAACTATTAGATACTGCCTTTGTTGAAGAAAAAACCCATTTTGTAACAGGTATAATGCAAAAATTTATTATAAATTCCTTTGCTGAGACTCGCCTTACAGGGAAAACCGAGTTATTATAATTTTTTATTAGGAGAAACTAAACAAAATTTCCCAATGAACTTATCGATAAATTACAAATGCATCGCTTAGCCAGCGCACTGGCTAGCGACGATTACAATGAACTCAAAAAAAGTCAATAAGCATCGGAATGGATTATGAGAAAATCTTTCAGCACGAATTTAACTCTAAGGCGTGAAAAACGACATTCGCTTTAGTAAATTCACGATTTTTAAATAACAATAGCAAATTCGTTATCAGCACATTTTGTTTATCTGCACTGACACGCTTTCACGTTTCTGGGTGTGCCTTTTGAACATGCATTATGATTTTCAAGTTATCCAAAGGTTTGGAAATATCTGGAAGTCAGAATTCTCACAAAACGCATCTTAAAATTAAGTCATCTACTCAAAAAATATTTTTTCTGCTACACAAATATACTTACAGCTGGGTGGAGCCGCACTGTAATTCTTATGTATTTGATCATACGTGAACTTAACGAAGGCATCGTATTGTTCTGCGAGCTTTCCCGTCAGCACATTGTCGTATTCTTCTCTAATTTCAGACTCGAGTTCCCTGAGCATACGTTCACAGATTAGACCAACCTATAAAATGAAAAAATATTCCATAACCACATGATCATGATGTCGTTATAAAATCTACATGCATATACGCCAACGTACCTGTTTAAATGTAAAAAGCGCTCTTTCAGAGCGAGAAGGAGATTCAGAATTTTCTCCGCCCGAACTGCTGCCGTCTGAATTTTCCATGCTGTATTGCAACTGCTTGCGTCTTTGTAACCTTCGCAGCTCGGCTTTGATATTCTCCGCCATGTATTCTGGAAAGTACGTAAATGTTTATTACTAAAAACCATAAACTCTACCTTCACGTATAAAATGCATTTGAGCAATTCCATCTGAATTGGCAAATGACATGATTTTCGATGTCGTTAAATTTTACATCCTTAGCTCTCTCTCCCGGCAAGTTAAAAAATGCATATCGAAATCATACTAATTAGATGTGCAAAAATGGTTCGCAAATAAACTGTTTCTATTTTACGATAACAATGGGTAATATAATGTGACGCATGGAATACGCAAAATATGCAAAGTTTGCTTATCAAGCATATAAAGCTTGACAACGAATGTGGTTTGTAATCTTACGCATCGAGAATAAACAAGTTAACACAATTAAAATTAGATAAAATGAAATCTTAAAAAAGTTTACTTCGAATTTGAAAACTGTATTGATCCGACGCAAAATTTCACAACAAATTGTTGAAATGCAAAACAACAGGATTAAGTTTTTCGCCTTTTATTTCACTATTGTATCTTAAAAATACATCTAACAGATAATGAAAAAAAGTAATTTCGCACAGTAAACCTCAAAAAAATTAAAGATTTTGTGATGTCATATATCACTGAGGTGTGGTTACACTGTCGTGTATCATTCAAAAGAAATGGGATTTTTACATATAAAAAAAAAACTAAATAGCATTAACCACACAATACAAACTCATTACATTGATAAGTATGCAACCATAAAAGGTTAGTGAAGACATTCGAACAAAATGAACAAAAATTTGGTCAAGTCAGTTAATATGTAACTAAAAATTTTTGTCTTCAACTCTTTCACTCCATCTCAATTGACTCTTTATTTACGAAAACAGTTGTAACAACTAAAAATTCACCCACCAACGACGTTTTCCTTAAGCTAATATTGAGGTGTCTACCTACTTGGAACTCTTCTTTATTAAACACATATTTATAAATCCTACCTGATTTGACAGCATAGTGGTTTAATTATTGTGTTGTCAGCATTAGTCTAATATGGATTGAAAATTTCATTCCACACCTTAACACAGTAGTTCAGTAGAACCGCAGCCTAAGGAAAATTATTTAACGTCAAGCAATCATAAAACTAAAAAAGGACGAGTCAATATTCTCTTCAAAAAAGTTGTTTTAAACTTAAGCAGACACACAAACGTTTCTGCTTTATTATTACAACAAAACAAATGTGTGGCAACGAACGAGCACCAGATGCACCTCCGAACCAATGAATAAACTTATCTAATTACACATCATTGATTTCAGCGTTTCCATTCTGGCTACGTAGAAGTCAAATTTTGGCACTTGTTCTCTTAATGAGGAATAAGAGCGTTACGTAACTATTAACTACTACTGCAAAATTTTTCCCATGAAAATAGAAATTTTGACTCATCTCCCGCAGCTCTGGTATAATTGTTATTTAATTTATACAGTTAACTAATCGTACACTGGTATTTTATAAACTCAATTTTAAATCCCATGCAATATAAAGGTATTCTAGGGAGGGATATATTTCCACCGTTTATTCCGTACACTGGAAATGTTTTTCTCTCCATTTTTTTAAATCTGATTAATTAAAGCAATTCATAAATTGCTTTTATGAATTGCTTTAACCCGACACTGTAGACCTGTAACCTTGAAACAAAGTGCGCCAAAGTCTTTAATAAATGCTTAAATACAAATTACCTTACTGATTGCTTTTTCTAAACCTCATTTCAAAACAAAAGTACATTTATATAGTTGTGTGATGATTCAAGCACCATCTGATTGGCAATCGACAAGACTTATGATTTTGAAATGTAGTTTAAAACCCATTTATCAATAACTAACGTGATATAAATTTGACATGACATACACTTCATATTTAAGGATTCAACTTGTGGACATATTAAAAAAATTACATCGAGATCGTAATTAACCTTCCCATTAATAAAAGAAAAAGCTATGGATCCGCTTTTAAACGAAACGTCAAAGAATTTAGAATAACGAGTCGACGATACAATTTTAAGTAAGTTTAACCGATTACATGTGTGCTCCCTTACGAAGAAAATCAGATTTCAAAAGATTAGGCTTTTTTGTATTCCATGAAAAACAATTCGAACATTGAAGGTTACAACTAAGTTTCTAAATAAAACACTTTTTGACGTAAACAAAATATTTGAACTGTTTTAGTATTCCCTTTTCATGTTTGTGGAGTTTACCTCTAAACATGTTAACACACGAAAGCAGATTATAGCCCTGCAGCGGCTGTCAAAATATTGCTCCAATTAAGTT
>QDEB01000105.1:0-14284 GCA_004193795.1 Asbolus verrucosus | reverse complement strand
AATAATGACAATAATAATATAATAATAAATAATAAAATTTGGTAACAAAAAACCCAGTAGATCAAGTTAATACATAGATACTAATATTATTACACTATCAATTAGCACCCTTTTCTTATCTCTCTCTTTCCTTAAATTGAGGATGTTCAAATAATAATTTGATCCATTTCGATATTTTGCAGTAGTTACAGTTGTTTTGCATTAACATCATAAGAAGTCTCTCTTTTTTGGTACAGTTTTATCATTTTGTGATTTTTCTTTTCAACTGAAAAATACTAAGAACAAAAAGTGATTTTTGTTAAAAAAAAAACATTACGAAATATAAATCGTGATCTAAATTAATTTTTTTTTTTCAAAAAATTCTTGTATGTGCTTTCAGATTATTTTCTTTAATATCTAAAATGTAGAAAAGTGTTCTTCACCGATAATAATTCTTATTAGCTGTCGTTAAATGAGTAGATATGACTACTATAACTATAAGGCGTAATAATCATGACTTCGCAATTTTGGCCAGATTCTAAGATCTATTCTGTAATATCCTTTTGGTTTAATTGCCTGAAACTTTTGCCGGTTATTTTTGAAAATTGAAATAACTTTATAGTGAAATATGTATATTTTGAGAAAAATCGATGGAGAATATTTCGAGGATGGAAGTGCAAATAGTGGTGGGTGAAATGGTGGGAAATAGTGGTGGTAGTGAGTCAGCGAGCAAATAAAGGTATGCATTGTGTTGGATTGGTGGATGCAATTACAGTTGGTTAGATGGCTGCAAACGAAGTATTTGTGATTTGTAGAGCAATTATTGGTTTAGAAGTAGAAAGGTAAATGGAAGCAAAATAACAAGTAGCAAGGGAGGTATTTAAAGAAATTAAAGTAAAAACATAAATTAAAGGAAAAAAGGCAATGAAAAGATTGGATGAACCATTTACATTCATAGTAAGTCGTGAATGGGGTTGCACGCAATTACGAGCTTCTCCTGAGTTGGGTGCTAATTATATGCCAAAAGAGAAGCGCATCAATCGGAAATTTGTGTCGAAATCTAAGGGTAGGGGCAATTTGACACATATTTATTGCACGGGTAGATAACACATCCGATTAGGGCCCATCTTTATAAGGAGGAGGAAAGTAATAAGAATTTGGAATAGCCGGGAGTGGAATTAAAGAAAAAAATCGAGATACTCAGATAGCATCACTCGACTGATCGGATATTCTCATCAGGAAGAGAGAATTACAAATTAGAATGCAAGAAGCATTGATTTGGGTGGGGCACCTATCGGAATGGGAAAACAAAATTAAAATAAGTTTAGCAGGAAAAATTGAGGTCGCGGATTTTCCAGCAGGGCTGCAGCCGCATCCATTAGGATATTGCGGAAGGTAAACAGATCGAGGAGGCCGAGATGGCTTCAGTTCGTCCGGAAGTTACGATGCAACTTTGATTGTTTCGGTCGACACTCGTTCATTTTTTGGCCGCAGGAATAAATCAGGGTCCGACATGGCGATGGTGTTGTTTTGTTTCTTTGCTGTGTACAGGGTTGGGCTTTGGTTAGCCTTGTGCGCTGGGCCGGACGCGCCCGCGCCAAGATGTAGGATCGCATCATCTCAGAGTTTTATTTTGTTATTTTCTAGACAAGAAATAGAATAAAATGTGTAGTTGGCGGTGGGCCGCGCCCGGAGCCTCGGATTCGCGGCTGGGCGGGCCAACGAGTTCCTCGTGCCAACCAGGTGGCGACTGCGCGATCTTCACCACGCCCCTGAAACTCCTGCAGCGGTCAACAACAACTGTGGACGTGCGGACGTCGAGTTGTAATACACGTGTGACCAACTCTGACACCGCAACTCGCGACACTCACGGCCTAATCCTGCGATTTAGCGCCCTCGCCACTCCTGCTGACGGCTACGTTTATTCCTGCAATAAAGTGGCCGCACTTCCTGCAACACTGACAGCATCGGTCTTATGTGAACGTTTACACAAACATTTCCCGCTCAAACTCCCAGTAAGTAATTCATTCATTCAAAATAACCCGCTCGCTCCAGGAGACACTCTATATCATCCTTTAACTCCTGCTACACCATCACTCGCACGCTTCCTTTATGCATACGTACATAAATATGTCGTCTGATACGCAAAACAAGACCCTCATACACAAAATCAACAGTTTTTAACTCCTACAGCAATTTTTAGCTCACTAACCTTCCACAAAAAAACTCTCCACGAAACTTTCATTATTGCAACTTTTGCGATTTTGCCAATTTTCAAGAATTTTAGGCTTTAACTGGAAACTATACCAAATTTTTAGACTAGTATATATATTTTTTTAATAATAATTTCAATTTATAATCTAAACTGTAATTATGCTTTTGCATTTCTCGATCTGGATGCAATACAATACAATACCGACATTATTGCCATTCTTCTATATGATTTTTCGGTTTTTTTGGGATTTACTGTTAGTTACTTGTACAAATCACCATTTTAGTACGAAATACACTATTTGTTTATACTTAGTTTATTTTGAGATCATTACACCTTTTTTGGATGTTTTTTGACTTATGATCACTTTTTCGACAATATTTTTATACTTTTTTATTTTCCACACTGCAATGCAATTATGATTAGGTTCAAAGATATAGGAAATGTCCAGTTACTAAAATAATCAATTGAAGTATTGACATAAGTTTTGAACAGAGAAACTTAAAACCAGAACTTAAATGTGAACGTGCTATATGTCAAATGAAATTTTTTACTGTGATTTGATATAGTTTTGACATTGTAATGGCTCTTTTGCGATAGTCACCTTTTCTTTAAATGGTACATTCTATATTTTTGACTTTTTTGAGGAGTTTTATTTCTTTTATAATTGTTTAAATAAGGCTTTTCGAAAATTTGTAAATGAAATTTTTAAACTACTTTAAAACTGCAAAACAAGTTAAAATAAAAGAATAATTTAATGAGTGAATATTTCATTGAAGAACTACAACTTTTCGAAAATTTAGTAGTATCTAACTGTCTTTAGGAAAATTTAACTGGAAAATATTAGATATACTTATAGTAGAATCTCGTTAATATGAACTAACTCGGAACAGCATTTACTCCTATTAACGAAAATTCGACTTATTTATAATTGTGCACATTATCTTGCATTTTGTCAATAAAAACATTATTTGCTGGCTTTTTTATCGTTTATAGCGATGTTAATGTTGTGTTTAACATTATCGAAAAGAACAACAGAAAGAAATAGAAAACACTCTTCTTACTTTTATAGTCATTTTTTTTTGGTCTAATTTTTAGAACCACTCGGACTATAAATGTACTGAGATTATAAGAAGTTCGGTGTAATAAGACTTGACTTGAGGCTACTTGTATTGTGACTTAATTGTGTGATAATAAATCATCTCCCGACATAAAATTTCTAAAAACCCTAATTTAAACATAATACAACAAATGAAAATCGAATAAAATAATATATAATCAAAAAAAGAATTGCAATGTTAATCAGCAAAATAAAAGATAAAAGAAAATATCTCATTGTACATTTGGCGTTTCATTATGTATTTTTAATCGTACTATATTAAAGTAGTAAGTACACCCATTTTGGATATTTATATTCATTTTATTTTGTTTTGTATTATATGTAAAAATCGTCTTTTTCATATTTTTATACTTTAATAAATCTTTATAAAAATTTACGCTTTATATACATATTTTGAAATTTTGCCACAAATTACTTTGTATCTTTTTCTTATATTTTTTGTTCCTAAAATTCCAGTATTTACCACATAATCCTTACACAACTAAACTTGGTGTATTGAAATGAAACTTCATGTGTCAAAAAATTGAAAAAACGCAGGAAACTATAGAAGAAATTAAGGTGAACTGGGTAAATTTGATAACGGGGCGATTGTAATAATTAGTTTCAGTATTATTATTTTATAAAATTAAAATAGACAAACCCACATACGTATCTTCTACATGAAGAGATGCAAAACATATTACATTTGTTACGCTATGAAAGGCAAAAAATAGTTTAAAAATAATAAGATGTTTGTATGAACATACTTTAGTATGGCCTAAACAAAATGTAGTAACCATTTATGGTTACATTTTTTTTAGGTCAAAATTTCATATAATTTTGAAACAAAAAATGATTACACTATACTAATTAAAAATTGTAATATAATTATCCCAGCTCACCTTATATAAATGTGAAAAGTAAAAAAAATATGGTTCAGTAATGCAAAAAATATTAATTTTTAGATTGACATAAACATTTATATTAACATTTCAGTTGTTACCAAAAAACGAATTACCACCCTGGATTTGCTACTTCGTTTCCAACTAAAACCACTCAAAAAAAAAAAAAAGTAATTAAAGCAAATTTTTTGGAAGTGAAACCAACTCGAAATTGCAATGAAATCAACGATTGATATGGCAATTGTAGCATGTTTACATTAAGACGATGGTTTATCGACGTGCGTCGCTTTGATGTCACTGTCCCAAGATTACACAGACTATATGTTCCGTTGATCAACGAACTTCTCACGTACATGGTCCAAAAAATTCAAAATTATCATCATTTGAGAGTTGATATTTATATAAATGCAAATGTTATGGTGAAAATCACCATATACGTGCAATATATAAGAAGTGTGGTCACGTCAAATATAAAATAATCATAAATGTACCTACTTGCATTTTTAAAAAAGTCATGAAAGTTTGAGCTCTAGTTGCCCATATTGGCAATGTTGGTAACAAAGTTCATAAAAATTTGCAGCTGTATTGTCTCAATATTCCTACAATTTTAATTATTATATCTATCATCTTTGTGTCGTTTCATTTGATAGAAATAATGGATTCTTTTTTTAATACATAATTTTATAAGAAGTATTACTATCAATTTAAGTTTACAATAATAAAATAGACTTTAAGGAAATACCGTTGATAAAATTTTCTTTTCAGAAAACTGGTTTGAAGTAAAACGGACAACAAAGTATTGACGACAAACTAAGAAACCGGATACTAGGTTTATAAAACTGTTTGTTCTGTTTATTTATTTATTTTTGACAGACGAGTCTCAACATCTTAAAATAAAGGTGAGGGCTTTTTTTAGATAAATGGAAGCCAGTGGCGGCTCGTTTAATGTGTAAAATTTTGAAACCAACATACCAGTTTTTATTGCTTTGGTTTATTTATTCAATTATGCAACGCTAGATTCTGTTATGTATTCAAGAATGCTGAATAAAGATGAGGATCCGTTTATTATTAGCTGTTACCCACTTACAATATTTTTTATGGAAGCTATTTATATTTATGTTGACATTAAAGAATATTTTAAAACAAATTTGCAATATGAAAGAGGTAATTTTGCGATTTATGTTGCGAAATTAAAATGTAAAACGGATCCCAAAAGGGGAGATTGTACCAAATAAATTATAAGAATAACATTTACAATTTGCCCCAAAAAGAGGAAACCGATTTACAGTGACGAAAAGTGTTCAAGGTGAGAGTAAGTGTTGAGAAAATATTCGCAGATGATTAACTGGGTTGTATTTTTAACAACCCTGCGCCATATGCTACATTAAACGATTCTCGTTATATACCTGAAACCGCAGGAGTGTTCAGCCCAGACCCCATTTCCGAACTTTATCCTGCGGGAGCATAATTACATTTTTATCTTGGTAGCGCTGCCCCAAATAAGGACCCAAAAACTGTAACATCATCGTTGTTTACGAAAGTACGTAGAAAAGATAACCTAAATGCGGCCAGTCATCTTGAAATGCATTAAGAACGTAAACAAACCCATCAATATGGTATTTATTTTTTTATATTCCATGCAACTTCATATAATGAATGACTGAGGGGGCACTGCTTGAAAAACTTGAAAAAAACACTTGCAGTCTCAAAATATTCACAAACATCATTCAAACATAGACATCCCATCATCTCTTAATTAATTTCGCTCAAATCTCAAGAATGACTTCGACGTCAATTAAACAGAGTCGTACTAGCCGATTTTGTACCCTTTCTAGCTTTCCTTAAATAGTAAGCCACTCTTGTTACCTTTATTTGGATTAATTAATATTCATTTTGTTAAGGAACCTCGGTTTATGATGAAGTGCGTGTAGTCGTATATCATTCCAGTTTCTACTTTGCAGGGACGTACGGATGGCTGCGTTTAGTTACTCAACATTCTCAGCAACTATGTTGATCATTGGTTTATAATAATTATGTAAATAATCAAGACTGTGCTTATTTTAATTCTCCAATAAAATAATTAAAGGCTCGCTATCTCTTTTTGCTATCATATTAATTAAAATTGCATTGTTCGAAACTTTAGAAATATTTAAGAACGTCTTAATTTAAAAAGAAATAATTTCTTTAAAAAAATCTGTCTTTTTTTATGTCCTTCTGGCTACATTTATTTCATTTTTTTCATTCTTTATGCTGCTGAACCCAACACTAGGAATATGGATTTCTTAAGTCACTTAATTACTGAATCGATTTCAAAAAATTGTTAAGATGTGTTGAAAAATTGAGAAGAAATGCAATATATCTGGATATATTATTTTTTACTTTTAAATACTTTCATTATATTTCTTTTAGATACGATTTATTTTGGTTTACCGCACCACCGATCATTAAAGAAAAAGAAAAAAATATAAAACACTCGCTTCTGTTACCAAAATTACTTTTGTCTTAAACCAATCTAGAAGAAGCTTACGACATATTTAATAAAACAATTTAAACGACGTAAAAAGCAAACATATGACGTTATTGAAACAATAGTGACATTATCGATGAAAAATCTACTTAAAACATTTAGTCAAAATCAACGAATTTAATTAATTAAACACTGAAAAGATAGTTCCGTTGCCCTGAACTCCTTGTGTATATATGAGTTTTATCAAAATAATTTTGCATATTATTAATTTACATATTTTGATAAAACGGTATAACACAATAAATTTGAAGAACAAGAAATAGTTGGAGACAAAAAGCGGTAAATGATGGTGAAAATAAGACGTATATGTTGGTGGAGAGCTTCTGACAACAATGAACCTACTCAAGGAACATTTTCTATTTCGGTAATGTTGGTTCAAATAAAAAAAAGTAAAAGGTAAGTTTTATTTTTTTTAAATTATATATAATATATTTAAATGCAATTTAAATTAAAAAATAATAATAATAAANNACAAAAAAAAAAAAAAAACATAAATCACGTACTTATCACTGATTTTGATTCAAATAATGCAAACCAAAATTTAAATAAAATCCGTTTTTAACTAAATTCATTAATATCTTTCACGACATTGCAAGACTCATTTTCTCATTTCTTTATGTCTATAACGCCAACTGTGTATAGTGTACTAGGGTCACATCAATATTTTAAATTTGAATTGCTAATCGAAGCTTTGTTTTAAAAGGTGAAATCTAGAGTTTTAAATATTTTTGTTGTAATTATAGCAAATCTCAGATGAACGAAAGTTGTAATATTCTATACTATAAACTATAAACAAAAAAGTAAAAAAAAAAATACAAAAAACCTAAAATGATTTTCAAACTAAGACAACTTCAAAATAGATAACTAAAAATATCTGACAGCTTCGAAGGGATGTGATAAAAGCTAATGACATAAAAAAATGGTGTTACTACTCTCTGTTACTTTCGGTTTGAGCTGCCATTTGCTAAATTAAATTGAAAAACCTAAAATTTCCATTACTCGTTGGTAAACAAAATGTAATTAATAGTTAATGGACTACACAAATTCTTACAAAGTGCATGCGTTGACTCATACCTTACCTTAACTTTTTTTATTATAAACTGCTTAATTTCATATGGAAAGTTTGGACGTTAGCCAAATTTGTTTTAGCAAGGAGTGTAACATAAACCAAATCAAATTGCTGATTTTGTTTTAAATCTTAGCGTTTTAATTTATACTTTTAATTCGCATAAACTTCTCCACTTAAGATATCGCTTATAATGTAGTAAGTTTAATCAAGTTTTATGAAAAAGAAATATGATTACAATCTTTAAGATTTTATTACACAACAGTTAATTTGTAACGAGTCAAGTGTTTAGTTTAAGGAGAATAAATTTGCTTGTGCAAAATTCCAAGATCCGGATTGTTCATTGGTCCCTGAATGACGTGGCTACTTTCAAGAATGAAATTTTCGAGTAAAGCTTCGTGAGCTTTCCTACTGAGCGACGTAATTCGTTGTCGGTGCTTAAATTTCTAATAATTCGGAACAAATTAAGAGTGAGGGGGATTGAAGCTACTTTAATATTGATTGTTCTTTATTTTTCATTTATGCATTGTTTAGAGTAAATTTAGGTAGAAAAGTGTCTGTAAAAAAGCACAAAAGTCTCCGGTGACCTGTGAAATCGCAATCAAATCAAAAATGAACAGCACAGATGGGGAAATGGTGGTGTGCCGAGGGTTTTGGTGATTTCTTAAAGCTTTTGTCTCGTCCTTAGCCTCTAAAAGAGGATTTAAAAGTGATAATTAAAAACTCTTCCTTGTCAAAGTGCAGTCTTCATTATTTCAAAAATTAACTCTAATCGATAATTGTCTTTGTTAGAGTCAAGTCAGTCTGAAGCGTTTTTATAATTTTATCGAAATATCGAACAAACCAATCAATTTTCTGTTTTATATTTACTGCAACTACATTCACATTACCGTCGCAAATATTTACCAATTATAACCTAATCATTATCAAAATTCTTAAATTCAACTATTCAAACTTCCGTCTAATTACGCTATTAAATTAACGTCAAAAATATTTAAGAAGCCACAACAAGCTGATTAAAAATTCAGAACTTTGTCCTCTCCACAACACTCAAATACTGTAAACATTAAAAAAAGTAAACTTACACCACCTGCTTTGTGTATTAAATTCTTGTTTGGTCTTTAGCGACACTTGCTTATAATTATGTCGGCTTATCTGAAATTATACACTTTAGATGCAAACGTGCTACAATGCCGATTACATTCTTTTCCTGACGCCAAACTCAACTACAATTTTGCAAAATGCTAAATCTCCTGTAACGAAAATGACAGTTAAAATTACCTCATCTGGCCCCCGGTAAACATTTTGGGTTTCGGAGGAAGCAGAGAATACCCAATAAGTCGAAAAAATCCAAATATTCATTAATCTTTGGGATTCGCAATGTGACATGCTAACAAGTAGATGCGTCATAAATCTTACTTCATCACATTTGACGTTCTGGAAACAATTTGTTTACATATGATGCTGAGTATGGTAAGAATAAATAATTTCAAAGAAGATATTAAATTCCGCAAATGTCTTTTATCAAAAATAAACCTCCTGCACGTTTTTTTTTTTTTGGAAAAACTAATAAATAAAAATTACCCATGTTCATGAATTTTATCAATAATTTGATGCTATAAAAAACGAAATAGTGGGTCAAATTCCTTTTTGATGTAAGTTATAATCCCCCTCCTCATTTCCGGACCGGAAAGTTTGCCACACATTCATAGCCAGAAAACGGAAGTATCAATCGATAACTAAACCATCTCCTGTAACACCTCGCTATAACCAAATTTTCACCCCGCATGTTATTAACTTTTCTATTTTATACCGCCAGTTTTCTTTATTTTTGTTGTTAATTTATTAATTTATTTTTAAAGGATTTATAAAAATTGTGCAATTGATATGAAACTAGGTTATACAAATCGTAATTGCGAAAACGTTTAAGCAGGGTAAGCACAACATATAAATAACAGGTTTTTTTAAAAATGGCCCATCAAGAGTAGACAAGGCTGTTTTATATATCCCACACTACAACATGAATATGATTTACGCAGTCTTTGATCACGGCAGAATACAAATAAAGTCTATGCCGTCCAACGTCTATTTTGCTATGCGCAAATCTTCTTTAGTTACAGGACCCAAAAAGTTACCATTTCTACAATTAAAAAATTAAAAAGGATTTGGCCATTAAACGTTACGGAAATGTCAACAATGTCGGTGCTATTTTAATTTGTTACATTTTGTCATGTTGTATCATTACTTATTATTATATTAACTCTTTTATTAATCTTCTTACTGCAGCAATTATACTTAAAAAACGTGTGATAGTAAGTATTAAATACAAGTAATGTTTTGAAATTATTCATAATAATGACTGAATAACTAAATAAAGTACGTGTACGTATTTCATAGACAGACTCAATATTTTCCAAAAACACCTCTTTCGTATTTAATTCACTTCATTTTCCATTTTAGCGCACGAGCATTAGCGAGGAGCGCTATTGATCTTGTCCATGTCCCTCGTTCGCTCGCTGGTCCTCTACCTACGACATCACGTCGATAACTTGAGAACGCTTTGACCTATCGAGTTCAAATTTTGTGTACGAATTCCTTGTCAAATTCGTAGACATAAGTACGTTAATGGGCAATATAGCTCAAGGGGTTGTGGGGGGCGGACAGTTCCCCTTCATTATTAATTAAGATAACACGATGAAATTCTGTCAGTTTGTCACAAACATCGAATGGAGGCACACAAAAGAAAAAAAATCAAAATCGGTTATTTAGCGCCTGAATTTAGCTTTCAAAATTTTAAGAAGTGACTTGAGGCCCACATGCTGCCATCTAATGCAGATTTCTAATCTGCCCTTTGAATTTTAACATATAGGCAACCAAATAGTCACGACCCTACTTTACGTGTTACAAACTTGCCTATATAATTCGAATTGTCGTTGGACACGAAAAAGCGTGCAAAATAATAGGAGTGCGCTAATATTAGGTGCAGATTCTGCACCCAGATCAATCAATTAAATCAGTTTCAAATATCCACACAAATCAAAGATCCACACGCTCCGACTTGGCTTTTATATGTGTTTGTGTGTACATATTAAGGTTAATCTTTCCAAATTTATTTTTAATAATTTTGAGATATTGAAAAAAAAATCAGAAATTGAAATAATTCATTATAACCAAAAAAGGAACTGAAATTTCAAGTGATTATGACGTAAAGCATAAGGTTTTTCCATAAGGTTTGCTTTATGAGTTAAAATGTATTTTAAAATAAAAAAGCTGAGATTTTCATTGCAAATATAAACTGTATCTTTCTGAATAACTCGTAAAAACCATTCGTCCACAGTTTTCTAATAATTCCAAAAATTCTCAGCTAAGAATAAACCTTAGGAAGTTGTCAAAACTAATGTTTATTTGCTTTGTTCTTAGACAAACATGTTCACATTGAATGTCAATTTGATCGTTACTACGTTCTATTTTTAACCGAAAATCTTCGAACCTACAACAAAATTGATACAAAATCACATTTTACAATTTCCTTTTTTCCGTTTTTCACTGAAATCGTTAATAAAATTTTTATGTCAATACGTTATGTCTGTCTTAATAACAATTTCTAAATCCAAATCTCATCATCAAAATCGCGGAAAAATAGGTTTTCATTATTTTCAATCTTAAATTCACTAGAATATTTTCTTTTTTATCAAAATCCCTTGCTATGGAGTGGATATTTCAAAAATGTAGGCTATAAGCAAAATTATCGACTAACATTTTTTTTCATTATTTAAACTATTGTTGACAATAATAATGTATAAACGGTTCGGTATTGTCATTGCAAATAACTGTTTTATCGCCAAGTAAATGAGTCACTTATTTGACGAGAAAACATGAAAAAAGTTCACAGGTTAATGTTAAAAGTAAATAATATCTACTAAGTCGCAAATATCATTTACTGGTCATTTGGTTGATTTTTGGTTCACTTTGAAATCATAGAACTGAATATAAATTAATATATCACATTCTGTCAAGTTGATAAAAATATATTTCAAATTCAGAATTTTGATTTTCAATATTATTTTATATTTTTAAGAGTTATTAAGAGAGATTAAGAGTTGTATAAATGCCTTTTTGGAGAATAAAATTCAAATAACAAAAATTTTCCCGTATTTTTACTGATATGCTACCATCATAAATATATAATCGTCATTTCGTATTTGTTAGTCAAATTTTTTTTATAATATCTGGAAAATGAAAAATTGAAAACGAATTTTTGATTGTATCTCCACATTCTTTAAGAGAACGTTTTTAAAAATGACTAACAAATGCCACCATAATTTCTTTTTTTTTTTTTTGAAGCTGTAATTTGCGAACACAAAACTGTTACATTTTTTTAAATTTATTATGTGTAAAACGTTGTATAATTTTTTAAACCAAATATATTTAAAAAGTTCATATTTTTATAATCAAAAGATATCGATATACAATTTTGATTTCCAGAAAATAATTACAATAAGTAAGTCAATCACTGCAATTGATGAATGATAAGAAAAATGACATAATTAATCAATAAATTTAAGAACTATATGTGCAATGTCGAAATTTTTGATAAGCTACTGTAATTCAAAAAATAAGCAAAAGTACGAAATGCATTTTGTAACACTTTGTAAACTTTTATTTCATTTAATTTAAAGTTAGAACAATAACTGAGTCTGGCAGGATGTGCACAATTTGTAGAAGCATCATAAAAAGTAGATTAATGTAACCAAAGTTGTTTAATTAAGAAATTATACAGATTTAACACGTAATTATCGTGAATGTGTTTTTCATGTTAGTTTGCAATTCCCAAGAATTCGACATTTTCGTCCCACGGTGTTTAATGACTATGAACCGTTTTCCAAACAGAAAAATTTGTCCTGTTATGTTTCGATAAATGGTGTCAGACCGAATCCTTGGGGCACTCCAGTGGAAATTTGCGGCGTGCGCCACTGCAGGTTTGATATATTACAGCTTTAAATTTCGTGTTAAAAACAAATAAGAAAATAAAAATATAGTAATTCGTTATGTAATGTGGTTTAATTATGTTAGCTTGCACAATGCGTGAGACACGTGTAATCACAATAATAAATGTGTTGTGAATTTCGAGATAAATTCGTGTAAATAAAAACAGAATTGTATGTGGGTAATAACAAAGTGAGTGAAATAGTTATTAACAAATATTGGAAGAGCAGGAGCATATAACAGTTCTGTTGGGTAGAAGGACCGAAGTGACATTGTATAATGGTATTTCTTTTAATAGTTATTTGTTCTTTTGTAGTCATCTTTGCTTAAACATAGTTAGCGTTTAAATAAAAAACTCGCTAGAATATTCATATTCCAAACGATGCCGCTCTTAGATTTAGATAAATACACACAACAAATGTTTGTTAAATATTTCTCCGAAGCCGCATTTCCTTTGTTTGTACTTGTAGGTACCACAAGCATTAGAAGTAAACCGATGGTATTTCTACCATTCGTCTTCTCATCACCTGCTGGCAAAGAAGTTTTAAAAAAGACAAGCATAAACCGTCCTTGCCTCTCGTAAAAAACATGCCCGGTCCATATACACGACACAAATAAACACAGTTATACATAATTTCATTGACTTTGTCCGCCAGCACGCACTTGCTGAATCCAACGCGGTGCGTGACTGAGAGAGACAGAGACATACACGTCTTTCCAATTTTACATGATCACATAATAAACATCTTTTATCTCCACATCATGTTTATTTGTTTATTATAAACTGACGTCACTTGTTTATTCGACATGACAGAATTAGAAATATTGGAAGGTTATTTTTTTTTTTTCACACAACACAGTCAATTATACACGAAACGGTTCTCAGGCTCGCGCTATACTCATGAATCATTCAAGCTTTTCGATCCCAACCTAAAAATATTCTACAATTGCCAAAAATTACAATTATAGTAGTCGCACTAAAAATAAACAATGCACAACCACCACTCGCAGCGGTCGTTTGTTGACAAGAAACGCTAATTTAAATTGTTGATGATTTTAATTAATTTACAAAAAGTTCACTTATTTCAAAAAAATTGTTTACATAAACAAATTTCAGTGTTTGTGGGATTGTTTAATGTCAAAGGTACCATGGAAAACCAACTCTGGTATTTTGCATCATTCATTTTTTTGAAATACCTAATAATATAATCCGCAAAGACAGACTACATGAGAATCTTTCTATCCGGATCAAAGGACGAAACATTCGAAAATATTAAATGAAATATAGACGCCAAGAAAATTCTTTCATTAACAAACGATTCATTTATTATTTAAAACTCTTCTAAATCCCTACAAACCAAAATGTGACCGGTCGGTGGCCAAAATTCATTATTTATGCAAAGTTACGTAACTAATAAACCATTTTCCTTTTAGAACCAACAAATTTAACATTCACAAAACTCTGAAATCACTATAAGGAAGTGTCAAAGATGTCATATATATATATATATAT
>QDEB01000075.1:0-18127 GCA_004193795.1 Asbolus verrucosus | reverse complement strand
TTACACTAGTTATAATTAGTAACCAGTACAGCCAATACTTTTCTCTATAATTAAATTTTTTTAGTAAAAATTGATAATTACTCGCATAGAGCGGGAATATTTTCTAAACAATTGACAGTCGCGTTTGACTACAAATATTTATTTGTCACTATTGTTGTCATTGAAACGTTTATTACGAAATTAGATTTTATTTTATCTAAACAGTATCTGATTTTGCAATAAGCAATCTAAACAATATTATTGTAATATTACCACAAACAATTCAAGATCACAAGCCTTTTATGGCCGAATGACGTATAATAATGAAACTACAAATCGCTCTCCTTTAATGCTTCACCTTATAAAAATCTTAATTTTTAGAAGTTAAGAAGTGTTAATCCAAAAATATTATACTTCTATTTGACCATTTAAATTTGGATTCATTTTCACATTTCAGAGTTTGTTACGGATACTACACATTAGCTACACTTTTTTCTTGTATGATAGTAAGCAAATTGATATAAGTTGCATATGATGAAATTACTGACACAACAATATGTTGCAGTGTTTTATTTTTATACTTAATTTCTTTTTCCAGAAATGTTGGCTAAATCGAATCGACGACGAATGAACCGTCATTTAAGGTGTTTTTTCGTTAATAATTCTAGTAAAATTTATATCTACAACAAAGAGAGGTATATCAGACTTTGTTAGGGTGTTTGATAACTAAACTACAATAATGCAGGGGTAAGTTTACGAATCAAAACTGAACTGAAAATATTTTGGGCTCATTGCTTTAGTTCTATCGAAAACTACTTACCAAAAAGTGACCATAAATTTTGAGAACTACTGATATATGTAATATAAGCAATGTTTATTACCTGAGTTAATATTTTTTTAAGTACTCGTCAAAATAAAATGATTTCAGCAACACCATTAACTATGGACATACCTTAAAATGTTAATTACAATATCCCGGGCTATTTCCCTACTAATGGTGCCATTGTTGAAAGATTGTTAAGCAACCGCATAACATGAAAATTCATTTTTGACTCCATGATTAAATTAAATTATGTAATATGTAATTTTTTTTCAGCGGTTATCGAATTTTGCGGTACAATTTTTAAGCAGGTTACCTAAAAATGTTAGCCAATTCACAGTTTTTGCATGAAGTCATTCCCGCATTATTGTCATTTAATTATTAAACACTCTGTATTGGTAATGCTATCCTAGCACTTACGGTCCGACCCGGAGGGATCGTTTATTTCAGAAACAGGACTTAGAAGTTTTAGTGAATTATTTTTTCAATTTCTAATTACGCGCCGTATTTTTGGAATAATCGATAACAATATGACCTAACATTGAATACAAATGTTTTGTGCTGTAAACTGTCTTACGTTAAAATTTCGTGAATACATTTGCACAAATTTATAGTTATTTAACGTATACAGAATTTATCTTACATTTTTTAAAATTGCCTTAAATATATTTTAACGTGAGATAATGGACATCCCAGTCACACGTAAACGACTTTGTTCTTTTATTTTGATACTGGTCAATAGAAGAAATAATAAAATTATTATTACGATCTTTCACATGAGAAACGTGGTGTAGGTTCTCGGTCCTTCTGTTGGTGCTAATTTCACGAATTTCTTCCTTCCTTTTCATTTTAATGAATTTCATGATGAGGTGTTTTGACACAATTGACCTGTCTTCGAGTAGTTATACGTGTCACGTTAAGCACGCTTTTGAGTAAGTCGTGCTCACAACAGTTAGATGTGTGTCCCAAACGTTAATTTACTGTTAAAAATGAACATCTAATTATTATGAAGATTTGGGCGAAGTTTTGGCATAATTTGACTGCAGTTATAATTACAACCAAAATAATATCGGCCACATAAATATTAAAGATAAAACGCTCCAAAAGTTTATTAGCGACCCAATTTCCCCCCAGATCTTATTATAATCACATACTGGACTAATTGGACCATCAAAAAAAGAAGAGCATATACAGTAGCGACAACGTTTGCAGTAAAATTATTACAAAAACACATGTTTTAATTAAACAGCTACAGTTTCACTCTTATAACACTTACCAATCAAACCAGAAATAATAGGAGGTTCTGTAGCGAATCGTCGTAACGTCACTGCAATTCATCTCTTTCCGTTTCATTATAATTTCAAATAGGCGAGTGAGAGGCGAATAATTTCATGGTACCACTTCTCTTTCAGCCACCAGACGGCTTAATTCCTCCTGCTCGGACTTGACCATAGTTAGTCTGGGCACAGATACCGACGACGGCGAGAATAAGCACGGTCCCAACTTAGTGAATAAGCAAAGAGTGCTACCCTTCATCCCCCCGAGCTTCCCCGGCAGTGCGGATTCCAACAACCTGATCAAGCCTTCGGAATACTTGAAGAGCATCAGCGACAAACGCTCGTCCTCTTCTTCGGTCAAAAGCAACTCGGAAAGTGAAGAAGCTGTTATGACTGTTGAAGAACAGAAAGACGCCGTGATCAAAGTGCAAGGACCGCCGCCGCCGCCTCTTCCAGAACCCAACCTTCTGGACGCCATCCACAACGGAAAAGCATTTCCGGAGAGCAACACCGACACGGCCAAAAAGCAGCAGCAACCGCTATCGGCCATCAGCATCCAGGATTTGAACTCGGTGCAACTGAGACGGACGGACAAGATGATCGCTTCCAAGACATTCTCGGCACCGACCAGGAGCATGAGCCTGCAGTGTCTGCAAAGTGAACCTTACCTGGCCCAAAAAACGGACCTCATCGCGGAACTCAAACTTTCCAAAGACATCACAGGTATCAAAAAGCTGAAAATCGAACGGGCCAAAGTCGAGGAAACGAAAGAGAAGGAGCTATACACGGAAATCTCGAAACAGTTCACGGCCACCAAATTCGTAGAAAAAGTAAGTATTCAGCCAGACCTACTCGAGTGTTTATTATCGCGATTGCAGATTCCTGACAAAGACAATACCGGCAACGTAATACCGGCATGGAAACGCCAGATGTTGGCCAAGAAAGCGGCGGAACGGGCACGTAAAGAACTCGAAGAGCAGATGTTGAGAGAGGCGGAAGAAAAAAGGCTACAATCGATACCTCAATGGAAAAGACAGTTGATGCAGAAAAAAGAAGAAGCCGAAAACAGAATGAGGTGAGCTTTCGGACAAAGATCGATCGAAAGTGACCAGGTCCGATTTCAGGTCGACCATCTACACGCCGAAAGTGACAGACGACGCCAGATCGCAGAAAATCCACGAAGCGCACGAATGCCTCAAACAGTCCTCGCAGCAGGAAGAGAAGAAAAGCAACGAAGACATTAATAACAATGAAAGTGTCAAGGAAGAGACGGCGTGCAACGCCCAGACGGAAGAGGAAGAGCCCGACGAAGACATGAACATCATACCGTGGCGGGCGCAGCTCAGGAAAACAAACAGCAAGCTTAATTTGCTGGATTAGTCATAGAAATTAACGAGAGCTTTAGCCGTAACCGCTCCGTTTTTGTTATATTTAATCGTGTAAAATCATGTACATCGTTGTTATCTATATTTATAGTTTATCCAACTAGTTATTTAACTGTAAGGTTGTCAGTTGCAATATTAGGATAATTAAGTTAAGACAAGTCAATTATGTGATGTATGTTTTGTATTATTTTAGTATTATTCTAAGCGTAGCTAGTGTAATGTAACATTTTGCGATTGACTGATGCGTCGATGACGGTTTAAATTATTTACTGGACATAACCACTTTCATCTGAATATAATTAATGCTTCTGTGTAGGTTCGGGAAATTTAAGCTTCCATATTCCAGTGTCTGTTCATTTGTGTATTGCATAACATTGTAGCTGCTTTTATATAATAAAGTTCCCTTAAAGTTACAAAAGTTTATTCCTTTTCAAGGATCGGTATGTCAGAACGTGATTAGACCAATATAATATATTTAGACCAATAATTTACAGGATAATTACATCACTGAAGCATTAAAAAAAAACATTATTTAAATCTTATAAATACTTGAGAAAAATAAAAACAGATTAACAATGATTTTAAAAAATTAAATAAATATGTGCAAATATCGTTACAGTCTACTAACACTTGTTGAAAATAACAATCTCAATAATGTACAAAGAAAACAACAATACAATACAAGATAAATCAATATAAATTTACGTGTGGATCGTATTACTCGAACCTGAGACTCGGTATTCGTTTAAAAATCAAACAGTGAGGATAGGATTTTAAATTACATGGATAATTTCAACCTCTCGCGATTAAATGATAAATAAAAAATATAATAAATGGCAGTCTGTATTTTGAATACATCAATTCATTATTTTCAATAATGTGGAAGGCTTCACGTTTTAATGTTTACATGATATAAAAATCCACCGAGGCACCTCTATTATATATATATTTATTTTTATAATGATTTGTCTTATAGTTTTAAAAATCAATAGGAATTTTCAACAAGCATTTAACAAAAAGATGAAAACTTATATTTACAAAATTTTGCAATGGCCAATTTTTTTTTAATGATTTTCATTGCCTTATATCTAATAAATAATAAACTACATCATAAAGATTTGAAATGATGGATTTTTACCCACCAGTTCAATTGTTCTTGCATTATACACGTTTTATTACATTTTGTAATGGCGAAATTTAAAAAGGGAAACAAAACAGACACTATGTTTAACTGTTAAAAATTTCTCACTAACACCAAATGGTTTTTAAATTGATTACCTCAGATTATTACGAAATAGACTTTGTCTATACATTATAGTACAAATGATCAATCCCCACATTTGAGATTATTCCCGCCTTCCTGTTTTGAACAAAGCGAAAACCAACTAATACAACGAAAAAAAGTCAAGTTCAGAATTATCACAGACTTAAACAAACAAGAGCACCGAATTAAAACTGATACAAAATGTATACAAAACGGAAGGCAACCATAACTATTGAACAAGCAGGAAAATTAACTTTCTAACGGTCTTTGCAGGATTGATGGTGTTTCACATATATCGAGGTCTTTTTTGTTGTGTGGGACTGTCCATCGTGACATCCGACGGGCTCGCCGGTCGTTTACAATGCCTGGCCATCTCACCTGTGATAAAAGCGCACAAATCTGGACCACGGGCGATACAAGACAGCGGCGACCTAGCCAAAGCTTCTCGAAACGTATGCAACTCGGTGTTGAGGCCGAGAGATTCCGGGGGAGAAACTCCCGGCGGTGGCGATATGTTCCGAGGTCGTGGAGACATGGGAATCCTAACGTGCAAAGACCACACCCATCAAAACCGAATTACAGCAAACCAAGGTAAAGGCATCCAACAGTATAACAAAATCGAACTTTAACCATCAAAAAATAAATACAACCAAGTTCTTATTGGAAATATACTTCAATAAGAATTACTCACATATTTGCACAAAGTAACAAAATTTAACCAAAAATTGTTAAGAATTCCTCAATCTGACAATTAAAAAGACACACCCAACATCTGACATGTCAATGGTCCAATTCGCTGGATTATTAATACTTTATTGTTCAACTGGAAAATTCTCATTATTTTTTCCATTTTATTGTTTTCTAAATTATTCCAACTTATTTAGTAATTTTCTCTATCCTACCACCGTAAAATATCTTCATTATTAGTCTGTATACAATTTAAAATGGTTAGTGAATTAAATTATACTATCAGGGAGACATTAATATCTCCACAGCCACACCAAGAAAAAAAGTACCATCATACTTCACTATTTATGCATATATTTAAATTTTTTGTTCACTATCTGAATCGAAAATTGGAATTATGATTATGGTCGATTTCCTTCTGCAATTTTCGTTTTCCTGTAATCTTTTTATTATTTTGAAATTACATTCTTCCCATGTTTTCTTTTCGTTAGTTCTTTTTCACCGTCCGTTTCCATGTTTTCTCTTTTGGGGAAATTAGTCTCATTATTTTTTTAAACATGCTCTTTGATATCATTTTACTTGGTTGTAATTAAGTCAGTTGTTTTAAATGATAAGGATTATCAGTTTGAGAGCAATTGAGACCAAGTAAGTTTACAAATCTCTTAAATTTGACGCTAATGTCAGAAATATGAAAAATGCACTACTGAAAAATGCACTAAAGCTGACACACCTATTTCAATGCCACATCTAAACATTTAATGTTGATTTTTATAATACAGTCAGACTGAATTCCAAAAAAGCTTGAAAAATTAATTGTAAGAAATTGAGCATCATGTACCAAGATTTTTTTTCTAAGGACTGAATATGCCTAAATATTGGGAATGTGCAAACTTTAATGCTTATTTAACAAGAAAACTGCTTTTAGAGCATCGTCAGATTTTAGAGCCTTTACCTCAGAAAAAAACGTAAAATGCGACTGACCTGTGGTGGCTGTGATGATGGTACTGATGATGGTTAGGTTTAGGTGGAAGTTTTCCTGAGAGGTAGGCGAGTAGATCTTCCCTGCAAATCAAACGCCGTTTTCTCTTTGCCCAGTTGAGTATTTCCTTGTTCCTTTTTTGGTATCCCGACTGTTTAGCCAAATCGTTTGACTTCCGCAACCCTTCGGAAGATTCTGCAAACACTCGGATTAGTTTAATGCAACCACCATCGCGCAGCATTCACCTTTGTACAAAGAAGTAACTGTTCCCGCTGCAGTTTGGAACTGCAACCAGAGAGTTGCAGGCTCGCCAGTAACACGATCTAAGGACAAAAAAGCGACTTGAAGTCTTTAACGAGCAACAGCCAACAGCTGATCGGTGATCAATAGAATGTCAACAAGATGTCGGTGATCACCGAAATCCGCCCACGGGTGCTTTGAGGTGTTCGAAAGTGTTAAATTAAGACCGCAGTGACTCACCACGATATAACTGTGCTATAGCTGCGGCTGAGTCTTGAAAGGCAGTCCATATTCTTGTATGACAATTTTCGGTCTCGTCCCGAAGGGATTGCTCGTAATCCGGCTGTTCGTCTACCGAATCGGCACACTGCTGCTCCCAACCCGAGAGCCAGGATTCACTATCACCGTCACCGTTCATTTCACGTCTTAATTCAGGGACTTAACCGAACACAAGTGAATTTTCTAAAACTACGCGATAACTTTCAGCTACGCACGGCCATTTTTGAGTGTTGACAGGTATCGCAGGTATTTTGAAGTCGTGGTTGTGGCTACAATGATCTGTGCGGAATCGCCAACGCAACCAAACAAAAGTCACCAAATCGAACAGGCAATTTTAAAAAATGATTTTTCCACTTACTTAATTTTCCTCTTATTAAATGGTAACGAAATCGACAGTAAACTTAATAAACGTAAATAATAATAAGAAAATAACTACGAAACAATCATTGTTGGGAGTATTGCAAAATCACGTTTTTAAATTAACATACATTTACTAGTAACTCTGGAACAATAATTAAAAATAAGTTATTGTTCTTTTTGTTGCTGCTTGGACCTAGGTTGCCTTTTCGGTTTCGCTTTACCCCTGAGTGTTCGCATTCTTTCCATTTCCTCTTTGAAATCAGCATGTTCGTCTCTATACAACCCATAGTGCCGCAATTTTATCATCAACCATCCAGTTTCTACGTGTCTAGGGTAGTAATGTGTGATTTCTCTTCTTAAATTTAATGGTTTTTCACTGAACAGTTTGACAACCTTCATCGACTTGGAATTCGTGGGTCTTGCAACTTCACCAAATATCCGATTACTTAGTCTTAACATCCGTCTTGCATATTCTGTGGAGAGTTTCGTTAAATCGGCATATTTTGCATAACGACTCATTTTTAAAAAATCTACAAATTTGCAAAATTTGAGGTTATGTCGAGTTACAACATTCTGCATTACCGACACCCAATTTGACAGTTGCCTGCGGGCTGACTAATCTGACAGTTATGTAAATAAAGGTTAGACTTAATTGTTTACAAGTGGATCAGAACCAAATCGTGCACCATTATTTGGTAAATTAAATGCAAAACGAACCATATCGATCTGAGATATCTAATTGTTTTTAATTTGCAGATAACAACTAATTAAAATGAATTACTTCTGTGATGTGGCATTTCCGACAGTCAAATAATCTGCTAATATTTTGTATCTTGATATTATGTGCAGGTTTTATGTTACAGTTTAAAGTATTATATAACAACCACCAGAAACATTTAAGAATCCAAGAAATTAAGGAAAGAGTGAGTGTCAAGAGTTGTGGCCTTGGCCAAATTATTATAATTGAGTATGATTTGTAGATGACTGAGATCGCAGATACTTTAAATTCTGTAGAAGTAGTTGCCAACAGTACATCTATTTTAATTAGGAAATTGGAAACAACTGTGAAGCATAGAAGACATAAAGTGATGTTTAGGAGTAAGAGGTGACATAGTCACAAATAATTGCACATCTTGCACATTACCTAAAACTCTTAATACTAAAGCTTCACAAGTCAATTTACTACTTACTCTAATGTCTTTAATTTTAACTTATTTTGTTGATTTTTCGGTGAATTTTAGCAATTGTTGATTAATTTATTGGAATGTTGAGTGTGGTAATTAGCACAAATTAGTCAGGATTTATAATTAAAAAAAAATGCCATATTTATATAGATGTTTTATAAAACAATTGTTTAGAAAATGTGACAATAAATATATTTTTCTGTTTCTTACGTGTCTTATCACATGTTATCTAAACTCATGCATTGAGGATTTGTTTTATAGTACCCTTTGTTTTCTAAAACTGCATGAGGTGAACAAATCCATGGATCATTTGTCACATTTTGCCACTCAAACAGTTTCTGTTCGAGTTTTTTCATTATTTCTTTATAGTCGTTTTTACCAGCCAAATTATTTACTTCTTCAGGGTCATGCTTTAAATCATACAACTCCCACTCTGGCCTATTATAATATTCGTTCAAAGTCTTGAACCAATTTAAATTTTCATTGTTTCTGGTACGATTCAAAATATCCTACGAAATTAACTAGTAATTAAATTAAATATTTCTTTCAAAAATAAAATACTTGAAATGTTGGTGACAGATAAAAATCTTGATCGATTGGGAAAGCACTTTGATAATTTAGATTATGGATTAATTTGTAACGATGGGTCCTAATCATTCTCATCGGGTAATACATTGTAACTTCATGCAAATTATGGCTGGCAAAAACAGCCTCTTCTGTGGTATTCTTAGGTTCTAAAATAAGTAATTAAACCTTTGTAGTACACAATTAAGAAATTTTAAAACCTTTAATCAAGAGCGGAAGTAGACTTTTTCCAGTTAAAATCTGATTGGTGTCAATTTCATTACTTTCATCAGTTATATTAAACCAATCTAGTACTGTAGGAACAATATCCAAAAGACTAGCCAGAGAATAGGTAACCTGATTTTGTCTTTCAGTGTGTAGTGGTGATGAAATAAACATCGGCTCACCAATTCCAGAATCGTAAAAATTAGTTCTTCCATTGGGAAATGGTATACCATTATCAGAACTGTAAATAATTAAAGTATCGTCAAAATGCCCAGAATTTTTTAACTCTTCCAAAATCAGTCCGACACCTTGGTCCAGTCTTGAAATTGTCGTGTACTGATTAGCAACATCTCTCTTAGCTTCAATTGTATTAGGTATGTAATAAGGAAGCTGTATTTCCTCCGGCTGGTAATAAATTGGGTGCCAGTCTGGGATCAGACCCATGCCTTCTTCCCCATTACCAAAACGCTGGCAAAATTCACCATATTCCGGATTTGTATGACCACAACGATGTGGATCATGAAAAGCAACATACAAGAGAAATGGCCTGAAATTTTGATTTATTATTGTTTACAAACGGTAATGAAACTTTACTCAGTATCATTATTCAGAAACTCTCGTGTTAACAATTTGATAAGGGTAATATTTCTCCCCACTTGCATAATTGAATTGTTTTCTTCAGTTTGTTCATAATCAAACAAATACGTTTTTTTCGGCCCCACATGCTTTTTCCCAATAATACCAGTTCTGACACCGTGCTCCCGAAGAATGTTTGGAAGACTTTTCACATTGGAGAATGAATCAAAATGGTTTTCATCTTGATGCAGACCATACATACCATTTTGGTGTGCGGGCATACCCGTTAACAAAGCAGAACGGCTGTAATGATTTACAACAAATTAACTATTCCTTACGATTAATTAATTACCTCGGTGAGCAGCTACTCACTGACGTGTAGGCATTGTTAAAAATCAAACTCCTTTTGGCTAAGGCATCCAGGTTGGGGGTTTGACAGATTTTATTTCTGTAAGTCCCCATTTCGAAGCCCCCATCATCAGCTTAAAATTAGTTTTTAAATTTGAATGTTGAAAACAACAGTGCCACCTAGCACTGAGTGACATGACTTAATTCATAACCTAACTTAATCCAATTTTGACATTTATCACAATTCCGAGAATATAAACAACGATGTGACGTGTCACTCAACAATTACTGGGTAAACAACACAATTACTCACCCAAAAGTATCAAGACGTTTAATCTTTTATCGATTTTAGCGCTAGTTTGCGATAAAATTAGCAGTGAAAGGATCCAACCGGCTTTCCCCATCTTGTTCTTCAACCATTTAGGAGCCAAGTTTGAAAATGTCGCCAAAGAAAATTTTGTGCCTTTTCGACGTGGACGGAACGCTGACGAAACCTCGCCTGGCGATTGCTCCAGAACTGGATGAATTTATTCAGACCAAAATCAAACCATTGTGCACACTCGGGATAGTTGGGGGCTCTGATTTCAAAAAAATTGCTGAACAGATGAACGGAGAGGACGTCATCTTTCGCTTTGATTATGTTTTCTCCGAGAACGGTCTGGTGTTTTACAAATTTGGAAAAGAAGCAGGGAGGCAAAGCATTCAAAATTTCATGGGCGAGGAGAAACTGCAAACCTTCATCAACTACGTCCTGGGCTATTTATCTAAAATAGTATTGCCAGTAAAAAGGGGCACTTTTGTCGAATTTAGACAAGGAATGATCAATATATCTCCCATCGGGAGATCATGCTCACAAGAAGAACGCGACAGTTTTGAAAAGTTCGACAAAGAATTCCAAGTGAGAAAAACAATGATCGAAGCCCTCAGGAAGCAATTTCCTGAAAACGGTTTAAGTTACAGCATAGGTGGTCAAATCAGTTTTGATGTTTTTCCGCATGGGTGGGACAAAACATATTGTTTAAAACACCTAGAAAAAGAAGGATATGATGAGATACATTTCTTCGGGGACAAGACTGAGGTGGGCGGCAATGACCACGAAATATTTAACGATCCTCGCACTATAGGTCACAAAGTAACGAGTCCTGAAGATACCAAAAAACAACTCGAAAAACTATTTGATTTATGAACCTTAACTACAGCAGTTTATTAAAATTTAACGACCAGTATAATTTGGTTTTCTCTTCTCCTGAAAAGCTTGCAATCCTTCAATCCTATCTTTGGTCGGGATTATTTGAGCATAGCAAGCTTCTTCGATCGCTAACCCAGTACTTAGATCCACTTGAGTCCCCTTATTAATCGCTTTTTTCGCCATCTGAATAGCGATGGGGCCATTAGGTAATATTTCCCTCGCAATTTCAAGCGACTTGACATAAGCGGCGTTCCCGTTTGAGTTTTGGGGTACCACATGGCTGACTATACCCAAATCTTGGGCGGTGGCCCCGTCAATTATTCGAGCAGTGTATATCAGTTCTTTCGCAACTGAGGGGTTGATTAAACGCGGCAATCTTTGGGTTCCTCCAGCTCCCGGGATTACGGCCAATCTCCCTTCGACTAGCCCCATTTTAGCTTCCGAGGATGCCACCCGAATGTCGCATGCTAGCGAAATTTCGAGACCCCCTCCCAAGGCCAAACCGTCAATAGCTCCAATTACGGGGATGGGTAGATTGTGGATTTTGTCCATCAGACTTCTGAGACCGGCCACAAATTGGCCAACTTGCTCTTGTGGCATAGTTGCACGCTCTTTTAAGTCGGCCCCTTCGAAAAAAATTAAATTATTTTATCAATGCTTCGAAGCACAACTCACCAGCACAAAAGACTCCCGGGACTAAGCTTCTTAAGAGTAAAACTCTCGCACTCGTGTCGACGGAAACTTTGTATAGTGCTGTGTTAAGTTCATGTACAAAGTTAGCACTGAAGGCATTTTTCTGTTTAGGTCTGTTGAAAGCAAAAACCACAATACCCTTATCTGAGCCCTCCAAATTCTCATGGACCAAGTCGGTGGTGTTGGCCGAAAGCCGTCTGATGTTTGTAAAAATTGGAGTGCTTTTGGGCACTATTTGGATTAATTTTGTTAAAAGCATAATTTTTGAGAAAATATAAGGTTATGTACAGTACAAAATACTTAAGTGCATTGTGTATAATTCAATTATTCCACTCAGTTTCTACCAGATCATTATTTGTTCTGTTCTTTATCATTAAAGGTCAAGTACACGTATACAGAATGTCTGCCTCTAATAATTAAATAAATAATGCAGATGACTGGTAGAAAACCATTTATTTTGCATTGTATTAAAATAACAATAACAAATAATGTACACAAGTTGAGGTATTAATATTTTAAGAACACACATAAGCTGCTTCTTTGTAACTTGAAAACACTTAACGCTAAGGCATTTATTATTGGAAATAAATAGTTATACGTATTTTATTTACAATCTGCGTGTGCTAACTCTGGTTTAAAATGTTAAAGTAAATACTGTGCGTAAAATAGTTAAAAACTTTGATATGAAATGTTATCGACTAAAAAATAATCTTGCATTTACAAATGCAAATGAAACGAATTTTATTATACAATAATTTATTTTGTACAAATTATGCATGGCACAATTAATACTTCTCGTCTTAATTGTACAATGTACAATCACCTATATACAATAAATAAAAGGGGACGGTTAAAAAAAACATCAATCACAGTCATTATTGACCACACAAAAATTATTTACACTAAATAGAAGAACGAGCCAGTGAAATTTCTATAAGCGAGTCAGTCTCACTAATTAAAACAAATGTTAAATTACACCCCTAAAACGCTTTGTAAAAGCAAGATTATCAACAATAATAAGGCATTATTATTTATTAAAACTAATTACTTTTTAACAACTTTTTTCTTTCCTTTCTTCTTTTCTTTTTTATCTTCGCTGCTGCTATCTTCTTGACTAGCTTCTTTAGTGGCGTCGCCTTGTTTGTTATCTTCTGGAACGGTTTTCATTTCTTCGTCGGGTTTGGTTTCGGTGTTTTCTTTGTTTTCTTCCGCTTTTGGTTCTGCGTTTTCTTTCGGCGGCTCCACCACCAGTACCGCAGGTTCAGCAACCACGTCCATTTTTTCTTCGACTTCGGCTTTTTCTTCCTTCTGTTCTTCGTTTTTATTCTCACTCTCTTTCGCATCCACTTCCGCTTTTCCTTCCGTCGCCGGTTGTTGAGATTCTTCCGTTTTTGGTTCGGCTGCTTGGAGCTCTTCTGCTTCGAGGACAGCTTCGGCCGGCTGGGGTTCTGCGGCTTTAGCTTCGACCTCCATTTTCTCTTCTGACGGCTTCTTTTGAGGAACATTGGCTGCAGCTTTGGCTTCTAAAATACCGATACAACTCTCGATGCACTTGATCGCTTCTTTTCGGGCTTGCCTGATGTTTTCTTGGCCTTGAGTGTCGATATTGTCCAGTTTGATCAGATTCCTCGTCAACATTTCGTCGAGATACAAATACTGCTTGTCTCTGGGGATACCGCTGAATTTCTCAACTTGGCCCATCAATTCTGACACATCTTTTTGGATAGATTGGATTAAGTCGATGGGATTCGAAACGGGTTTCGGTGGTTGCTGGGGAGGAACTTGCTCTTGGGGTTCTTGGGGTCTTTGGGGTGGAACTTGCTGTTGTTGCTGCTGCTTCTGCTGCTGCTGCCTCATTGGCTCCGTGGGAGTAGGCTCTTGTTTCGCATAGGCCTGGTGATGCCACTCCGGCGCAGCAGTGAAGGGTCTCGGGGATTCTCTTCCGACGAACTGAGTGAACTGACTAGGCCTGTGTCCGAAAATTCTTTCGGGTTGCGGCTGACTAAAACTAGGTCCGGTGTGCTTGGGCATGACGGGTTCATCGCGGCCTTCCACGTGGATGGGGATGACCCTCTCCGTCGGCTTGTTCGCTGGTTTTTCCTGCTGGGGTTGGGTCTGTGGCTGCGACTGTTGCGTGCCCATATCTCCCATACCCCCGTCCCGGTTGATCGGAATATTAATGCTAGAAACGAATCTCTGCTGTCTGGATCGGTTATCTGGTGGCGGTGCAGACATCGATCTTTGGTTTCTATCATTCACCGGCTCCTGCTTCTGACCTAGATCTACCGTGTTGCTCTGTTGGATGTTCTGCCTGCGACCTCTTTCGGGAACTTGAGTCTGCTTCTCTTGGGTCTGCTTCGGCGCAACCTGTTCCTGCTCTGGCCTGTGCTGAGGCGATTCCGGCCGCGGTTGGTGCTCTTCGCTTCTTTGGTAGTCGTCCTCGAAAGGATCCCTGTTGAACGGAAAACCGAATCGTTCGAATCTGGACGAACCGAAAGGTCTACCCGCGAACCTCCTGAATTCGGACTCGTCCGAAGGACGCGGTGGTCTCGCCGATCTGCGTCCTAAACTGTCCGATCGGAAAGGGAATCCTTCCAGATGTTCGGCGAACTCGGGATGGCGTTTGGCTATGTCGTCGAGCTGGGACCGCAAGTGGTCGTCTCTGCTGTCGCGATCGAAGTCTCTATCGAAAGGGAAACCACTCTGCAAAAAAAAAATTCACCATCAAACGTCACGTAGAAGCCGAAGCTTTTCGAAGCGAAACCAAGCGATGAGAGGGACGTCGAGGACGCGTTGGGAAAGGAAAAAGACACTTACATCGTCCGCATCATCAATCGCCATTGGGACGCACACATCCTTCTCGACGATCAATGGTATATTCCGCACTGTATCGACCACGGGACTCGTCATGATATCAAAAATTCTCTTAATAGAACACTCTGAATCACACCGGAATAAATAAAACGCCTTGGAACTCTAATTGCACTCTCATATGACGCGTCTAATTTCAAATTGAAACGCGCCGAGCCTCGTCGGTGTTTATGTAAGTCGCCGATCCGGTGGAGGGGGGCTCCGGACTATTCCAGAGAAACGTTGACGCTTCGAGAAGTTTCGAGGATAATCGCACCGGTTGCGAACCGAGTATAAGAGTACAGAAATTTCCGGAATGTCTCCGGAACTCCGTCGAAACTTCGTAAAACCGACAGACTGAGTTTTTTCGGCGCACTTTAGTGGCAACTTGTTGACATTTCCACGTCACTTTTATGTAAGAACTGCTTTATTTGCAATGAATGAAGCAATAAATATAGAAATGACTCATACAACAACACAAATATTGTTGTTTCGGTAATTTAGCACGACTTTGGTTGGGTTTTCAAAAAATTCTTCGTTGGGATCCGGGCGATTGAACTAGACGTTAAAATCCTTGGCGGTTTAAAAATCTGGAACGATAAAGATTTCGACCTCGAACGGGATGAAAACTGTATGGTGTTGGTGTTGCAAAGTGTGTTTACCTGTCCAATCGAGCCTTTTATGGAATTATTAAGCAGGTCTCGCGATGACTTACGCACGGGGGCCGCCTTAATATATATAAATATTAAATAATATGTTTACACTTACACTCTTCACTAGACACGAAAGGTTATTTTGGGTATCTACTTTTCCCGTTTCAAAAAAAATTACTCCAAATAGAATCAAATAATTAAGTCATACCAATACCGACAGCATTAGATCGTTCGGAAAACAAATAAAATCTTTGAAAACCTCTCTTGAGGATAAATATAACTGGATTTTAGATGTTGCTGTAGCACGCTTGAATATTTCAGTATCCACAGAAAAATGATCTCGAACGAGTTAAATATTTCATTCTGAAACATTGATTTTTCAGAATCTCGACTTGGATATTTGTTTTTGGCGGAGGGCATCGGCCACAAATCAGTGACTAACGAATTTAAATTGTGAAACGTTTTAAAAATACCCAGACCTATATTTTGAAACAACAAATATTGAAAGATGTCAAGGATACAAAATTTTAGCATCTATTGAAATCAAACCAAAATGTAACGTTACCACGAATAAAAATGAAAAACTCTTACCAGATTTGGCCATTTCTTCGGCTGATGCACAGATTGCGTTGGTAAAATTTTTAAGTTAAACTATGCTCACACAGAGATGACATGTTATGGAATCTTCCCAAAACTCTGGGAAGTTCGTTGTCTATTGAATATATTTGTTTTCGGTGGATTAAACGCAGGACACTGAGGAAGTATTGGAAACTTCGAACTGTCGCTGCGTTTGCTGCGTGTGATAAAGAATTCATTGCTGCTTCTATTTTAAGATTTTACTTCCCTTCTCACAATGTCACTAATATCCAAACATTGATAAGAAAACGATATTGACAATTGTACCATCGTTTGGAAGTAAATATTTTATCAGAAATGAATCAATTTAGTGTTCATTTACCAGGTCATTTTAATCAACTCAAAAACGTATTAATTTTAATAAAATAAAAACAAATGCAAAAACCTTTTTGTCACTTCTCATAAAAACTTTGGCACCCTTTAAAGCGAACCAGTTATTCAATCTTTTTGTGACAATTAGTCGTCTAGATACTGTTCTAGACAATTACGGACGATGATATTTTATGGGGTTATAATCTTGGTAATATTTAGTTGCAAATTGAACATCTAAACTGCCACATTTCTACTTCATACAAGACCTTTAATTTGCGTATAGCTTCTTTTGTTCATTATATAAAGTTATACAAGAACGAATTTCACTTCTCGAAAAAATAACAATAATTATTACAAAATGTAACTTTGCATTGTCGCATGAAAACTGAATAAAAAACATTCCCAGTGCAATTAGAGATATCAATGCACACAAAGGTTTGATATAATGTTATTATTTTGTACTAAAATGTTATCTTAACATGATTATTCAGTGAGAAAAATTACTACTTCTCAAAAACGGTTATTTTTTTAGTCTGGTAGCATGATTTTTTTTAAGGAAAAAAGCAGACGGCGAAGTAAATTGGGAATGAAATTTTAAAAAAAGACAGACAAACAAGTAACTCTATACTATTGATTTCACTGTAAAACTACGGTCTCTTGTATCACGACTTGCATATTGACTTCACGACGGAAGGTGTACAGTCTGGCAATACAACGAAAAGGTAAAAAATGAGCAGAATTTTCTATTTAATAATAATTAGCCTATTAACAAATATAATGGGAATCTGGCTGATAATTGAGTTTTTTGAACCAAATTACATTAATTCTTATCTGAAACAACGGTAAGACGTTTAAAATAATCAAAAGTGAGATTACAAAAACACAATTTTAAATGAGCAGAAAATAAAAAATAACCAATTAAAAAAAATTTGGTTTTAATGGAAGAGGTCAAAAAGGGACTCGCGTAATCTATTTTATATTTTTTGTTCGCAAAATTTATTTTTAAAATAAATAGGAAACACAATTGCCATTGAAATTGTCTTTAAAGGGTCAAGAAGATAGCAATTTTTGACATTTGTTAAAACAACATTTTAAAACCTATTTCTCTTTTTAATGTAACAGTCATCACTTTAACATTTGTCAAACTTTATCCAAACTACTCACTATATTGCTATTATAACATTTGGCCAGTTTTTTTTTTTCACTGATAAATACGGGGTAATTATGAATGTTTCTAATTGTAGTGTGTTCTGGAAATTTGCCCTCTAATTCTAATTGATGTCATTACTTGGCTGTCTAAAAATTAAAAATGTCAAATTCACATTCTAGCACAAATCCAGAAATTGAAAGCCAACAAATCTATACGTATGTAAAAAATCACAGATAACTACGATATATGATCAAAAATTATTTTCATCAGGGAAGGCTAAGAAAAACAAAAGCAGCGTCTCTGATTGGTTGATGTAGTAATTCTACTATTTTTGACAACTACCTACTCGATCGACGCAGGCAGTAATACAACAGTTATGCTTTTTTTGATTTTTGATCATATTATATTATAAACTCAAGAGCATAACTATAACCCCACCTATCTTTTTCCCGTATTTATCTACTTAATTTAATTTAA
>QDEB01000050.1:0-14264 GCA_004193795.1 Asbolus verrucosus | reverse complement strand
ATATATATATATATATATTTCTTTTTCGAAAATATATAATTATACAATCTCATTCAATGCAGCGAAATGTTTTTGCAAGGAAAAAGTTCACAACAAAGTCTTATCCCTTATATCGTAGTGTTTATATTTTATCTCAAATTTAATTCAGAATTGAGATTACAGCTTCAACGTACTTTTATTTTGTAGATATTATTAATAGTATTAACAGTCATCCTCTTCGTTATGTCGATATACGACGTATTATTCTCGAGGAGGGAGGGAGGCGATCCCACTAAAGTTGCTGTGCCAATAGAGGGTGCCACTTACGGTAATCCCGGCTTTAGAGAACGTACGAATGGTAATGGAGTAAACTATTTTTGTTTAAAATTACTGACTTTTGTACTATAGGAGGTGGTGTGTCAATGACGGATGCTAGTGGTAAGCCGTATGTGCCAACAGCTTCCAACGGAAGTATGGCATCAATGAACACGACATCAACAACAATAGGGTCCACCAACGGCTCGACTGTCGGTTCGTCTGTAACAAGATCTCCACTTAGATCTAGTTTGAAAAAACCCAAACCTAAAGACGGGTTAGGAATCCAAAATCCTGGATTTTCAGGGACATCGCCCACTCTGTCCAGGAATGGAAGTACGAAGAAGGTTAGAATACAAACACACAGTACTGAAGTGTAACACAAGGTTAATTTCGGTGCAGAACTGCTAAAAATTAATACTTTATTTATTTGTTGCATTGAACAAGTACAAAAACACTCAATTGGCTTAATCTCTCATAAGTGCACTTATATTATTATGCAACAGGATTTTTTACATACCTATCAAGAAACGAGTGAAATGTATATAAAGATAACATTAAGAGTACATGACGTTGTAAATAATTTATTAGATTACTTTTTACTTATACTTTTTTTTAAGTATTCCGTCCAATTTACAACAAAGTTGTATATTTTTATTATTTTGTGTTAGACAAGTTTATATATTTTATTGTAACCGTTCACAGAGCGGACAAATTTCTATTTTGACATATTTTATTATTGTTATTTCAATGTTTTAGGCTATGCTAAAATGGGTTGGGTATGTCTTGTAACAGACCAGTCAGTCTAAAGTCTATTTTTTGCTTTAATTAGAACCTAGGACTAATCAAACAATTATGGGTACCTATAATCATCTCGTAGATTTTGTAAATAGCTAAAAGCAGCAATTGTTATGATCATCAATCACTCCTGATATAGGTTTAAATTGTCCATTTTGTAAGTGACTAAATTTTGCTAAAATATTTTGGCTTTTATTTATGTACTTTATTATTTTTGTGATACTAAATAGATGTGTATCATACGTACTAATTTTTCTGAATTTACCCCAAACTGCTGTTTAGCGTTATCAGACTTGAAACCTCATTAATCAGTTTTCTGGCAACCCTGTGTCAGAAATTCAGGAAAATGCTTGAGGGAGCGCAAGTGGAAAACTAGTTTTAACGAGATTTCAAGTTTTGACATCAAAATATGTACCTGTATCGTTGACTAACTACAAAGACAGTAAGTTTTAGGGACCTATGTAAAATATCATTTTGTCAGTATGCTCAGTCTTCTGTCATAAAATTGTAAATCGTTGTTTCATGGATCACGTTAGTTACTATTAAAATGCATTTATTGTTATTTAAATGTTGGTTAACCCCAGAAATTAGTGAAAAATATGTGAAAGGTTATGTTACTATTTATTAACTTAAGCCATTTTAATTTTATACATCAACACACGTTTCGTTTGCATGCATCCTTAAAAAATAAATAACAATTTGGGACAGTAAACACTAGATAAGACTAGAGCTAGACACTTATCACTGTTTTCTTTGTAACAAAAGTTTTGAACACATTCGCGAAAGATATCTCCCCGTATATTTCGATTTCATTTCGATGGTACACTCGATATAAGTTCCCTTCTTTTATATACAGGTCCTGCTTGTGAAACCGTCGTGGTGTCGTCCTTTTTGACTTGTGAACTAGCTGCATCTAACGATTCCGAGTCAGGAATATGCCTAGTCTGGTGCCTCGAATCTGTATATCTCCGTTTAGTGTATTTCTTTTTCTCCGAACTAGTTTTGGGTTTTTGCACCTCTACTTTCGTGATTCGTTCGAAATCGGCTGTCCTAGATCGTAAAACTGCATTGCCGATGCTTGAAATGCTTGGTGTGAGCTTCGGTTCTTTCTCGGGTTGTTTGATTTGTTCGAAAGTTGACACGCTATAACTTTTGTGGACGTCTTGCTCTTTATGAGATGTCTTGGATTTGATTTGTTGTATTTCTTGGGTCGATGAGAAAGAAACTTTTTGTAAAGTGGCGGAGCTACTTTTGTGAATTTTTGTTGTTTTTGGGACTTGCACGTCATCGGGAATATAGTTAACGGTAGTCTGAACGCTATCCGGTGAAGTTGGAGGAGTCGATGCCCACGAAGGAGGCGAGCTGTACACACTTGCATCAGCAGTACTGCTGGAAACTGAAGGAGGGGTATTTTGGACGGGACTAGAATAAGTTGCCGAGGAACCTACAGCTGAATCATATCCTTGTACTAAGGATATCGATCCTGTAATCGGTTGAATTGCCGAAGCAACTGACGAATCGCTTCCGCTGATTGATCGTTGCCGTCGTCGAGGTGGCGCTGTTGGCGTTCGAACTAAACCAATAGTTAATTGTTGCCGTCCATTTTCTACGTCCTCTATGTAAGGAATGTCATCGTCCAAATTCAGTGGAAAAGGTTGATTGGTTGTTTGTACTGGTATCGTTAAACTTGCGGTAATGACACCACTGTTATCCAAAACATAAGGAGAAGACTTCCGTCGTTCGTCTTCTGTTATTCTTAACACTCGGTTAAGATCACCGTCTGTGTGCGTTGAACTCGTACTTTCCAGCGACGAGGATCTGTTTTTGCTATACTGATAGTCGTCGTCTTTTTGTCCTCTCAGCCTCGAAATAATATTGATAGCAGAGGTTATCCCTGAACCTATACCACTTTCTTCATCTTTCTTCTTTCTTACTGTCGATTCATCTCGTCTCTTTCGCGAACTCCGTTCTCTTATGCGATCTTTATGCCTGAAACATACTCATTACTGGTATGTCGGTTGTCATCGGTATTTTACCTTATTCTCATTCCTATATTGGGGCCTCCAGTGGCGGCTGCTTCATGCAAAAATTCTTCTCTAGAATAAGTTTTCTTTGGTTCGGTGTCTGCCTGTACGTTGTCGATGGACATTTCAGACGTTGGTGCTGTAGGAGTCCAAGGTGCTGAGTAACTTTCACTGTCCAGTTCTTCAACTGATCTAGAATTTTTTGTTATTAAAGTATCTGTTTTAAAATATTGAGTGTACTTACTCGTCAGCACCAGCAATAGCATCTTTTTTATTCAACAACTGATCTAAAGCTTCAGGATGTGAATCCATCATATGTACGTAAATTTCATCTAGAAGTTCAGCCGAAATGCTAAAAAGTTGCTTGTAGTGGTCAATAAGTGTTCGTACCACATTTATTATGTCAATTCGGTCTTCTGGACGGTCTGCAGAGTTATCCTTCGAGCTTCCCGGTTTAATGCAATGGAGAATGTTTGGTGCGAAAACTGTCGCTAGATTATTGGAATCCATTTTGTTCCCAGATATACATTCTCCTGAAAAGAGAGAAATTGATTCGATCGATTCGAATTATATCGAAATGATGAGAAAAATCAAGTGGATGTAATAAAGTCGCAAATTTGTGAAGGTTCGGACAAATTTATTTAAAATGTAAAAGAACTTTATAAATAGCCTTGTCCGATAGAGACTTAAACAGAGAATAATAAATTTCGTTTTCACCTTGAGCATGTTACAGTGTGTCACCAACTGACACCTCATGTTCCTGATATTATTTTGAAGTTCGTTTTACACGATACCTTGATTGTAAAAAAAAATTAAATATATTAAATTTTGGAAGTGTTTCATTGTTGTGAATGTATTTTTCAAATCAAGTGGATAAAAGAAGGTACAAAAGGATTGTCGCTATGTGTATTTTATAACACAACGCTAAATTATCCATTTTTTGAAAAGAAAACGAATAAAATTTTGAATGAAAATGAAATTTGTGAAAATAAAATATATAAATGGATAATTGAGAAAATTCTGTAGAAGAAACCATTAAACATATAGGTACCAGAGGAAACAAAATGAAAAGAAAACAAAGGAGTAAAAATACAAAAGAAGTTCTAAAATATACAACTGACAAATTTTGGTGAGAAAACTGAAGACAATCAGACAGGCACACGAAAAATAAATAAGTATGCATTAAATATTTAGTAGAAGTATGAGGTAGACCAAAATATAACAAGTGAAATCTTCGTCTGACGAAAAATAAGCAAAAATAAAGCACAATTGTTTGCACTTATTATTATGAGTTTTTGGTATTTATTTACATTTAGAAGTCATGACATGACTACCATCAGTATTTGTGGCGAAAATATAAGTCAGTACCTGCTTCGTCTTTAATATCTGCCGCGTTCTGGGCCACAGTTGCAAGAAAAGTAACAAGGGCGTAGAGAGTGTCTCTGTTGGCGGTTGGAAGGAGCTGTATGAGATGTTGAAGCGCTTCGAACTGGAGTCTCCTGTTGCGTATTCCTTTGGATAAAAAAGTGATAGTTTAAAATAATCCACATTTCTTGGGACTTACTTTGCGTTTGAACAAACGCGTGATAGAGATCCCTGCAAAGAAGCGGATCTGGAAGGTCTCTCAAATACTCCTTTAGCAGCGTGGCGACGTCGTGAGGACACTGGTCATCGTCTAACGTCGTTTCTTTGCCGCAGTCGAAATCCTCTCTCAATTGCCTAATTCTTTTCTTCGACGTGCTAACCCTAAAGATTCCTAAAGTGCGTAAACCGTGCTGTTCGATATGTCTAAAACAAGCAGTGAGGATGTTGGGAACTAGAGCTTCTTCTTCTACTGCGGTTGGTATGTCCGGTGCCGAGCCGCACGAGAGTGCGTCGAGCAATCCAGGAACGCTTCCGACTATCCTCTCGCGCACCAGGCTCTCGCAAGAACCACTCTGGAATGTAAAAATAAAATGAGATCTCTTGCTGTTGAAGTAATCGTGCCAAGTTTGACGTCAATTAACTGATGCAACCAAGTGGTGACGTTTTTTCTGAACGACACTGATCGACGATAACAAATAATTGTTTAGCAGTTAAAGTTTGGCGTTTCTTTTTTTGTATGTGTTGGAAAGCGTTACAAAAGCAATAAAAGGTTGTTGCGGTTACGGTCGTAAATTACTGGAAAACGGACGATTGTGAGTGGATGTATTTTTATTTAACTGTGATAAATCGATGCATTTTATGTAAACCAATAAACGTAATTTATCGCTATTTTTCGTCTGAACGCTCAGTCGCCTATTTTCGTAACTGCAAGGTGTACAATGGGGCCATGGAAACTTATTAATGCCATAACACCACCATCAAAGAGAGGTAAATTGTTCATTTGGAACGAGCTATTTTTACATTGGCTTTATACAAAATAAACAGCTCTATCGAACAAATGTTGTTCATACGTGACTTGACTACACGTATTATTTTTGAGAGTCGCTCTATTAAAGTAGACATTATTGAAGTGTTTGTTTGCCAAACGCTAATCTACCTGTATCTACCTGTTCGAGGTAGACCCATTAATCATGAGAATTCTGCAATGATTACCGATAAATTAGTTCATTGCCGTGGAAACTGTATCAAGTTTCATCGAGCTCCTTCAGAAGGACTGTATTTCTCTGGGGATGTTATTGAATTTGACACGTACTAGGAAACGATGTATTCTGTTTTACATTCAGCACGCAGCCCAAGTGATATTGGGGATTAAGTTAAATTGACTTAGTGAGAATTGCAGTCACATCGGTGCCGTTTCAGGAATTAAATGGAGTGAAAACAGAAACTGATCCAAGCAGTGACTATTTTTTGACTCTGTGACACGGTCAAGGCAAACAACAGATTTCAGTGGGTGTAAATGAAGCTCATAGAGACCACTATTAAAAAATACGTCCAAGGTAAAATCCTTGCAGGAGAAAATAAGATTTTCTCCCCAAATAACTTTGTTTATTTAGTTTAAAATCAGACTTACTAACATGGATTACATATTTAACTCGTCACTCATTACACCCAAAGAATTTATTTGGGGCGCATATCTCATAATTGACCGATTTATTTAAAAACTTTCGCATGCGCACGGGCAACATTGTGTAAACGTTTCGCAAGAAATTTTTAATTGAACGTTCAACAGGAATTTAACAGCTGATTTTCAAACACGTATACTATCTATAGTCTGGCTAAGCTATCTATAGACGGGCAAAGGTGGCCAATTCTCCGGCACCGAACAATTTCTTTAACGTCCACGTCTACGTCATGTGCTTCTGTAGACGCCTATTATTTAAGATGGAACAGCTTTCCAACAGCCGCCAGGTATGTAGGGCATACTTGTCAGGGTCGGAAACCAATCAAACACCCAATTCCAAGTTCATTTCCCATATTTTACACCCACGGGGAGATTTATTATCACGAAAACCAGTTGAAACAATGACATCTGCTTAAAGTTTGTGCAGCCTGTGCTAAACATCCTATTAATTCTCCGAGGAATATTCCGAAATATTCGGAAAAATGTTTATGTGCACACTCGTAAATTTGCTTACAGTACTGCATTATTAAAACTTTCATACGTAACAAGTCTTTACAAATTCAGACAGAGCTTTGTTATTCCGTTGGACATTAACAGAAACGATGACGAAACAAGATAGTTCAAAACGCCAAAAATAACATTCCTATCTAATTTCAGTTACTGACCCTACAACTGAAACCTCTATTCAATAAAATATGTTGCAGGTTAGCCGAACTTTCCTGATATTTGTGTTATTTTATAGGAACAAATACATCGGTATTAACATGATATAAAAGAAATAATTGTTATGAAATATAAAGAAATAATTGTTATGAAGAAAAAAATACGATTCAGAAATGCTACCTAAAGATTTACTACGTAGAACAGAATAACTACCACCTGCATAAACATCGTAGAGATCCTGAGTCGTACATTTCCGGTAAACAGCAATGCAACCTAAATAATCTGGAATTTAAATAGACAGCTCCGGAACTTCAGAATTTGGATTTTGATCACGATATATTTATATAAGCGAAAAATAAACGAATTATAGTCTATACAAAACAGCTCGGAATTTTTCACGATTTTCGATTCCATGATTTTGTCTAATACCTTAGAAACAGTGAACAATGTTATGTAAATATGATCGCAAATGTTAATCTGTTAACAAAAGGGTTAAATAAAAGTTACCAGAACATTCATTAACATTTTTAGTTCTTTGTGCTTTTTTCCATTTTATACCAAAATAAATTTGTATAAGTAGTTACATAAGAATTCAAAACATTATTACAAAAGTGCTTACTGTTATGGCATAAGCCTCTGTTGCTGATTTTCAACATTTGTGAATCAGTGAAAATTGTAACATCACGTCTAATAAATTTCGTAATAGGAACTTCCTAAATGACAAGGGAAGATCACTTTTCCACCTTCAAATTTCGAATGAAAAAATATATCAAAATTAAAAAGAAAAAAGAGATATTGCTCTAAATATCCAAATATATCCAATATATGAGAAATGCGTCATATTCACCCCCTAACGAATAAATGGTCTTTTTAAATCTTTTAAATCTAATGATACATTCCAGTATTAGATATAGCCCTGTATATTTTACAAATAATATTAGTTTTTTTATTCACTGTGTTCTGTGCACTTTGTTGTTTTAATGAAAAAAAAAGAAATAATTACTTTTTTGTCTGAGAGTACATCGGTGCTCTTAAAAATAAAAAATTAAACTTTAACTATTAAAAAAAATAGTTTCTTTATTTAAAGACTTGGTTAGCCATCATCGCTTGCAAAGTTGTAGATATTTTGGTTTAGTTGTTGCTGTAAGATCCTCATTAAATTTAACTTAGAACTTAAAGTTTAATAGGTTCTTCACTTTGAATATTTTTAAGAAAATAACGTATTGAAAGTAATAGATTTCCAATCAACAGCTAAGCTTGAAACGATGAGGAAATTTGATGAAAATTAAACAAGTTCGCAACGCAGCAGTCAAAAAAAAGTAACTAAAAATAAATTTTAATTAAAACAGTAGCGTCAAAAGGAAACTTAATCCGTCTCATTTTTACTTGCATTAATTAACGGATTTGAATGAAATTTGTTACAATCATTTCGTACTTCACTGAGTGAACTATAAAAATGAAATTCACAGATTTCTTTTGTATAATTCTGTTCGATTGTTATNNCGAAAGAATTCTTTTCTTGGGGTTCAGTGATCTTGAAATTTTTAAATGCTTTCGTGAAAAATCATGGAAGAAAAATGGTAGCTCGTTACAAATTTGCCACATCTTTTATCATATCGGAAATATTGTACAATGACCGTGTTGACGTACAATAATAAGTTTTTGCACACATGCCAACGAAAGTTTGAAGCATACCTAGACAGAATTTGGACGCAGTTCATTTTTATTTAAGCGCTACAATAAAATTTTTAGAATGTGTAACAGTCAACATCATTGCTGTATTTTAAAATCAAACCGTGTCAGAATTGGCCTCAATTTTTTCATTTGGTCCATATAGTTCAATTAAAAAAAGCGAATGTAGAGGAGTCCTCTTTCTGGAAGGGTTACTCCAAAATGTGGACAAGAATAATTAAGATAAACCCCACAGTTAATTAGCACCTCCTCAGTTCGTATCCTGACCTGACGTCTGCGTTTTGAGTGATTGAATTTTAATTGAATTCGTCTAAATTAAGAACAGCGTTTAACACTGAGTTACCTCATCGCCTCTTGGCGCCTCAATTAACGAACTAAAACTGGATCTTGATCCGTGTCTCCCTATAGTGGCGGGTTCCTCCGCAGATCCGGAAAGCTCGGCCCGACTCCGGAAGGGACTCGTCCTTACCGCCGCCCTAGATAACCTGTCGTTTTCCACACACTGGGTTATAGGAATTCCAAACACAAGACCACCGGGGCTACTCCCATCTGAAAAAATTGTGGAAAAAAAAATTACAAATTTTCAGCATAGTTCTGCCAAATAGTGCGATAAAATATATTCGAACTCGTCACTCGAACCTGCCCCAATATGTGTCAAATGCTATTTTCGAGGCGCTTTTAATTTGTTTTGTGCGTATTTGCGGACGTGTCATATTATTTTTATCACGTTTCAATAACACGGTTGTAGAAAATAATTAAAAGTCTANNCTATTTTTTTCAAACAATTCTACGCATAAAATGTGCCATTTTTGGCTCCATAATAACGATGTACATTGAAAACTCACTGTGTTTTGATAAATGTAATTTTTTGATGAATATTGTTATATTTTTTCAGCACATTTAATGAGGAACTAGTATAATATGAACTGAATGAATACATTTTCAATTAAATGCATACGATGAGTAAACGTTCTCTAATATGTTCTATTACGTTTTCTGTCTACATCTAAGAAATAATTTATCTAAATTTGTTTGATTAAATGATTAGGTAATTTAGATTAGGTTTTTCTTTAATTTATAATAAAAAATTTATATAATAAATAATGATTGAACTTTTTGAACAAAAGTGTTGTGGATACCTCAAAAGCCCAGAAATTACTCCAATGTAATATTAATAACAATTTCCGGATTTAACCTTCTTAATCATTAAAATACTTTCAGCAAGTTTTATAAATATTTTAAAAAGATAAAATCCATTTTCAAGCATGTTCACTATATGAATTATTACCGAATGAGTAAATTACTAACACAGTTTAAACTAAAAAAACTAAAAATAAAGAAGTAAAAATTGGTAAAATACAACGAATGAACAAAAATATTTCTAATTTTGATAGANNACCTTAACCTAACAAATAAACTTTAAAACAATAAACAACATATTATATCTGTTATCTGTCACTTTCTTGGCTGTGAATAAATTACGACCCAAAGTGATGTAATGGTCACAATCTACTCTAATTGGAGATTTATTTCATCGCACGTTATTTATATTCCACAGACGATATTTAATGACATTTATGAAGAGGTAAATCATAAAAATATCAAAATTATCAAAATGAAAGCAAATAGAATATATGAAAAAAGTATAATAAATATGAACTAAAGAAAAAGGGAAATAAATATATTATAACAAAATTTACCAAAGAAAACTGACAATTGTGTGATATTAATAAGATTAAATAGTAGAAAGAAATACATATAAAAAAGATTATTAATAAATAGAAAGTTGATGTAATCATTTTAGAAAAAATAAACTCATAAACGAAATAAAGGGAACTAAAATAGTTTATAGTTATTCCACACAGTGAAATAAATTTAACTTAGTTTTGTAAAAAAAAAAATTATTGAAATATAACCTTTATGGAAAAAAGAATTAAAATAAAGTTGTTGTTACATTAAACAGTCCTACTTCATTTAGTTACTTTTATTAACAGATAGTCAAAGAGTCAAATGAACATAAACAACATAGAGGGATATAGTGCAGTTCCGCGTACAAAAATTAAGAAAAAGCGAGCAATCGACATACTTTGACACACCCTGTATAGTTTGAAAGACATTGTTTCTATTTGCTGTTGTTTCTATAAATTCGCTTGATTTTCATCAAAGTATCAAATATGAACTCACATTTACTCATAATACTATCTTAATTTATTTTTAATACCTTAAAACAATATTTTCCTCAAAAAACTCTAAGGGTGTATTGCAGAAGCTTATTGTTTTTTTCTAATTTCAGTTTCATCGGGTTTGATAAAAATTAAAAATATTGGTTTAAACTTTTTCCAATTTTCAGGTCGACTTCCCGAAGAATGACCCCTATTATGGGTTATAAACTGTAAAAACGAAACGAAAGAGATAAAAATGTAACTGATGAGCTGTCATATTTCCAATAAAACTTGCATTCACACATTGCCGCGTCATTTGCGCGTGGATGAATGCCTCTGAAATATTTGACACCATTACTTTATTCACCGCACAAGCGAGACAGGAACTGTAAATTTACATTATACATAAAAGGCTTCTTTTAATGAAGGCAAATTCCAGAGTAATGCCTACATCGTGAATTTATTATTACATCCTCTAATTCAGCCTCCTGTGGTCAAAATTTAAAACAATATGATAAGCATTAACTACACTTAATTATTTGCTTTAAAACATAACTAAGCTTTTTGTCCGACGAAAACCTATTACATTTTTTTTTTCATTTCTAAATTATCCAGTCGATTTAGATGAACTCGTTATGAAACTCAAACAATAACTTCCTATATTTGTTTATAAACATATTTTCAAACGATATACTGACCATTGTTTATTTTAAGTTTGTAGCAAACTTTCTCACTTTAGTTTAAAATATTTATGATGAGTCAAACAAAATGCAAATTTATAGAAATGGTTCACAAAATAAGTTTTTTTTTATGTTAAAATTATAAATTCTACAGTCAACATTGTCTCATTTTGCAAACCTAGTGTTAATCCATTTAAATGAAAAATTAATAACATGCGTCACTGTATAAATACAAACATTGGTGATTGGATTTACACACATGAAACAGAATTTATAATTATTGTGAAATAGAGTGACCTTATTGTGGCTCGATCTAGGCTTCCTTTCCCGTACAAAATAAATTATCAATATTTCATGCAAACATAAAATAGCAAATTTACTACCTGACGGGAGATATAGCCTGGGAAGTAGGCATTTCCGTCGTGTTGGTTAACTCATGCGCAATGCATAGTGGAAAATGCCAAGATTATGCTTAAATATGGCCTGAATTTCGTGAATTTCGTGAAAAAGAAAATATATTCAATTTAATTGTAGCTGTTTCATTGTAGCAAATAGTAAAAAATGAAAGCAAGTCAAATGTTAACTTTAATTAGATTTTGTGAAAAAAAAAGGAAAAGTTTAACAAAAATAGAAATCAGAATTAAAGCTGGTATAGATTAGAGTGGAATTGAAATCAACTGTATTTAATAAAAGTTTATATATACCTACCGCTTTTAAAACAATTAATGTTTTGTTAAAGTTGTTACAACGACGCTGTTATTTTTAATATCAATCTTTTCTTTAAAGTTTATTAACGTTTTACTCTTAATCCACAAAGTGGAATTATTGTCAAGGAGATATAGATATATGCGAAATAAAGGAAGAGACTTTTCCTGTTATTATAAACAATGTTTTTGGATCAACAGATGACACCCATTAAAATTTTCAAGCAACCATATTGTCTTTGAAATGGATCCTACGAACAGTCATCTGTAATCTATTTTTTCAACGCTCGCTAATGTGAAGATAGTGTGAAAGTAGTCTTAGGCGGAATAAGATTTATTGCCAAATAACTCATCACTCGTCAAACAGACTTTAGTTCTGAGCGATTATAGTTACTAGTTATACATAGATGAAAGTAAAAATAAGCCTTCTAGTTGGAGGGAATAAACGAGTCGAGAATGCGCTGGAAGGGAAGTTAAGGAATTTAAAAACTTAACCAAGTTAGACGGAAGTGATTACAGGTGAAAAAAAAAGGAATTTTTATGTTATAATCTTGTTTTTTCACATATTTTGGAAATATATTTATAATAGCTGTAATAAACAGTAGGCGTTTTTGGTTGTTGTTTATATTCACATTTTTCGAAATATTACGTCTTACAAAAAAGGAGATAAATCGCTTCGGCAATAATATCATAATTTGTATCACAGTTCAGTTGAAGGAAACAACCAATCCTATGATACGTTTATATTTTTTTTTCTTCTTTAATGTGTCATCCAACGTAATCGGAAAAAGGCATCGTGCTAGACAAATATAGATATATAGCATGTCGAAAAATTGTTAAATTCATCTAAATATTAAAAGCAATTTTTTTTAAATATTATGCTACAATTCATAGATAATACATAAATTTGAAGAGCCAATTTTCATATGCACTTTATTTTCACAATGAAACAAATAAAAATCAGACAAATTCATATATAATCTTAATAAAATTAAAATTTCGTTCATATTTTTCCATATGAACTATGTAAGTGAATAAAAAATTCTTCAGTTTTATTAATTTTTTAATGTAAAAATACATTTGGATGTTCTTTTGAACTTGCGTCATGTGATCGATTAATGTGGCAGCTACAACATAAATTTTTAATTTTCGAGTTTTATTTATTTATTTTAACCGTTAAAAGTTACCCATAAAAATAAAATTTAGTGTCTTAACATGTTTTGTAGATTAGAATTATACTTAATGTTAATTTACATACTTTATTTGCAAATAATTGTAGGAAATAATTGTAGAATTTAATCAATTTTTAAGAGATTTTTTAATTATATTTTTCGGCGAATTGGATTTTTTTTTATTTAAAATTTCTATTGCAATTTATAAAGTAAATCGATCCTTTATAATTTTCATTTTCAAAACGAAACAAGAAAACAATATATATATTAAACAGACAGCACAGCCTATTTTAAGAAATCTTTATTTTGTAGGTTTTTATAATGACTTGATAAATAAATAATAAATATTTAGAAAACGCTTAAATATTTCAGTAATATTTTTGTTTTTTTTTGCTACAATTATTCGAAATAAAAACAGCATTCAAATCCAATATCAGAATACTTTTGACTAACTTAAATTAATAATTATGTAGTTATATTCACTTTGTTTAAAGTAACTAAATTTTACTACTTCTTGCTCTCTTCAGATGTATGACTTATTTAAAGCAAAGCTGATATCCAAGTACATGTTTGTTTTTAAAAAATATCTAGCGTTCTGTTTCAAAAAACTGAAAAAACTAGTAAAGTCAGTCATATATGTATTAAAATATGAAGTTAAGACAATTTAAAGAAACATTTTTCTAAATTACAAGGATGTGGGAAAAGGACTATTTTTTTAATAATTTTTTTGAGTGTAACGATTTAAAATTTTTTTATCAATATAATTGATTAAGAGAACTCTTTTAGAATTTCCATTTGGACTTGCTATCAATAACATGGCAATAATTTTTAAGTTATAAATGAATTATAATAAACACAACTTGTCATATTTCCAGTATTTATCGCAGGAAAATTGATCAGATTGATCTTTCCCAACAAGTTTTTGTTATTAAGAAAAGTAAATAGAAATATGTACAGATTTTGTCATTTATTTGTATGAAAAATTGGAAAATGTCTCGTTTTTGTGACGATAGCAAAGTGACAGAGATA
>QDEB01000047.1:0-10456 GCA_004193795.1 Asbolus verrucosus | reverse complement strand
TGTTGTTAACAAAAACTGCTTTCTTCTATAAAATTCACTGCGGTTTTCACATTGGAAGAAAAATTTGATTTCTCGTGGAGGTGGATCACAATCAATAGCGAATCGGCTGGCATTTGTTTTTGTTTTATTTCATGACGCGTAATCATGTGAGGCTGACAGCCGACGTCAAAACCAAAGTTGTATGAATCAAACTCCAACATACGTAATAATGCTGGCAGCACTCTTGATGAGAAAACTTTGATAGCACGTTGTAATTGTCAAAACCGTTTCAATTGTTTTTTTAGTGACTGTTTTGTGTTCAAATTCCAATCCACTGGAACTGAAGTTAACGGAAACTCAAGTGGGTAATTAGAGAAATGATTTAACTTGAAGGGTTTACATTTAATTAACTCATTGCACGTTGAATTTCGTGACCGTTGCATTTACAGTTTAAGTTTACAACTGTCCAAATTCAGTGTGATACAATAGGTATTCACGGAAGCATACAAAAAAATAAATATATTTAGGTGTATGCTTCACATTTTGGTCATATGAGGGGCTATTATCCTGACATAGGGAATTAAGGCAAAGTTCGGATTAAGAAAATACAAAAAGTTGTTACAAGGTATATTGCATAAATCATAGAAAATAATTCTAAAACAAATCTACTTTTAACAACAAAAATTAAAACTAACATAATAAAAGCGAAGATGAACGGACTCGATAATCAAAGAAATCAACAATCCAAGAGTTTTCTTCAGATATTTTATTAAAAATATTATTTATAACAGATGATAAAACTGATAAGACCATCTTAAAATTAGGAAAAACTAGACATCAGTTTCCACAAGATAATTTAAAATTGCACCAATCTTTGGAAATCATACTCATACTCCGACGTCTTGAAATCGTGCTCCAGGTGTACTTTTTTAATCTTAAACGCATCACTACAATTTTACAACCTAAATTGGGTACCCCAGTAAAAGACAGGATCATCTTACGCTATTTATGAAAATATAAAAAATATTTTTTTCAAGTTATGATATAAGTCCAAAAATGTAAACACTTCACGTTAATTTCACTTACTCTAGTAATAATGAAACGAAACATTTTGTACCATAGATATTTTAACAAGATTTCCTTCTACTGTTACTCCTAACCTATCTTTATTTTAAAAAAATCCTCTGACACTCCGGACTAGTCCAGTGTTCCACCAGAGCTTTGGTCGCCGAACTAATGGAGGCTTCCGTGCTTTGCACCAGGTGACTTCGCAGCTGCTGCTTAGTTGCCACGATGTTCTGCAAAAACCGATCAATCAACGCACTGAAAATCCCGCAACGTTGCCAATTACCTCTCTGGGTTGATTCGCAACAAGCGACAACAACCCATTGAACTCTTCGTGATACTTCTCCGGCCAGCACAGCCTCGTCACCAAGCCTCTTCTGAACGCGTCGTCGGCTTTGACCACTTGCGAAGTGTACAACAGCTCGCTAGCCTGCAACCTGACGGGTCAAAAGACGCCAACTCAAAATGCAAAACTCACCAGCCCATGGCTACCGAGATGCGGCACGGTTAGCAGGAAACCGGCCTCGGGAATGCACCCTAACCGGGCGTAGGGAGTGCTGAAGGTGGAGGTATCGCTAGCCACCACCATGTCGAACAGGGGCAGCATGGTCACACCTAAACCTACGCAGTCTCCCTGGATGCCCGCCACCAAAACTTTGGGGAAGTTTAAAAGGCACCTTAGAAACTCTCTGGAAAAAGATTGGTGATTTTTTTCTCGTAATCTTGACAACATCTGATCTTACTTTACTAATGATGACAGTTCTGTCGCTTTCTTTTTGCGGACATTCTCATCATCTGCCACGAGAAACCTGTAATCCAAACCGTGACAAAACGAATCGTTGCTATCGGAAGTAAGCGATACCACGTGACACTCATCGTCCTTACCCAACTCCTTCAGACAACCGGTTAGTTCTTTGAGCACCTACGAACTGCGACTTAGAACAGTTTTTAACACCAGATGGCGCCTTACCTGGTCGGTGAAGTAGTGTTTACTATTGACTTTACTCAGTTTGATGGAAACCAATTTATTCTTTCTCGTGGCGGTGAAGCTTTTGTACTGACTGAAGCTCTTGTCTTTGTTCTCTGTTACTGTATTGTTGTTGTTCTTAGCGACCTCTTTGGCCGGTTTCGCTTCGACGGTCTTCTTCATCTTTTTCTTGGGCGACTCCATAGCGACCGAGCTCTTCCTCCTCGTCACCCTTTCTTCGCCGTTTTCCTCGTCCACCTCGTCGTTGCTGGAGAAAGAGCTGCTCGAATGCCTCCGGATTATCCTCGAGGCTTCTGCTGCGTTGTAAGTCGGCGACGCCGGAGGACTGTGTACTGAACTCCTCGCCGAATCTTTCGATTTTTTCCTGGTAACCGCCACCGGAACTGCCTCTTTCCTCGGGGATGGAGCCTCTTTCTTGGGGGGCGAAGGTGTGGCCACCTCTTTCTTGCGCAGCGACTTTTGCACGTCCTTGTTCGTATTCTGCTGGAGGTCGTTCTTGATGACGTTGGTCTTGCTCATCAGTTCTTTGTGAGCCTTGTCCAGACTGATCATCGATTTGTTGTTGTTCTTCTTCTTCAGAGGAGTAGCGTCGTCGTTGGTTTTGACGTCGTACAGCATATTGACCGCTCCTTCGTCCATCAGCAACTTATCGACCTCCGTTAGACGTTTCGGCTTCTTCGGCGGTGGACTCTTACTGACGATTTTTTTGACAGGAACTGGAATCTTCTTCTCAATGTTCTTCTCAACGGGTTTCGCGACCGGAGTTTCTGATTTCGGAGACTTAATCGGACTCTTCACGGGTGTACCTTCCGATTTGGGGGACCTGATCGGGCTCTTGGCAGGGATCTCATCGGGGTCCCAAATGACTTTTCTCTTGATCACTCTCGAACTCTTCGTTATGTAGACGTTGGTCGGGGGGCCATCCTCCGATTTGATGGTCGTAGCGACCATCACCGACTTCTTGGGTGGCAGTATCGTCTCTAAATCCGACGACTTCCGCTTCCGTGTGTACGTCTTGATCACCATTCCCGTTTTGAGTCTCGGTTCCACCTCCTGGTTCTTCTTCTCAGCGGTTTTAACCGGTGTCCATTCGGCTTTCGGCTGAAGCTTCACGGGCTGGATCTGAGGCTTCTTCTCCTCCTCGGATCGGTTTTTGAAGAACTTGTTCTTGGCAACCGGAAGTTCTTTCAGCTGCTGCAGGGCTATCTCCTTCTCGGAAATTTTATCCATGGGCTCTTTTGACGGCTCTGAAGGCTCTTGCTGTTTGGTCAGTTGGATATCGTCACCCTCGCCTTCTAAAATCGCGATCAAATCCGAATTATTTTTGATTTCCGCGTCGAGTTGAGGTTCTTTTTGGTTCGCCACCGAACTGGTGGATTCCGATGGTTTATGGCTTTTATCCCTCTCTGAGGGTATCAGTTTTTTCGCTAACCGCTGGGTCAGCTTTCTGGCGAACAAAATATCACCACTGCTCGTAGTGTTTTGCTCTTGTTTCAATTTGAAACGTTCCATAATTTCTTTTTCGATTTCCTCTTTGGAAACTATCTGACTGGTGAGATTTCTGTAAGGAACCTTCACCCCTAGTCTGGGTTTAGGCATGGACCGCCCCCCATTGGAAACTCCTTCAGTAGGTTTGGTAATATCCCGTCCCAACACGTGAAGGGGTATATCAGCTATTGGCTTTCGCCCTCTTTGCTTTTTTGGTTTAACATCTTTCCCCTCAGGCTCGTGTTCTTCAGATGGATCATCCAACGCTACTTCGTTGTCTTTGGCTACTAAATAAACCTCATCCACATCGTTCTTGTCGCTTTCGTCCACTTGCTCAATAGTGATTTCAGTCTGGGAGTGGTCCGGGTTGATTATGACGACGGTCTCCGTGTTGGTCTGGGCCAAGTGCTCTTCGATGATTTCGTTAGTTTCAACATCATCCGCTTCAATGACAGTGTATTCGACTTCATCCGCGGGATCGATGATGGCGGGAGTTTCCCCAGGTTTCAATTCGGTGATCTTGACGAGACTTTCTTTTTCCACCACTTCTTCGGCGGGCGCCTCTGACGGAGGCTCTTCAGGTTCTTTCTCCAGAACGGGCGCTTCTTTGATGGAATCATCTTCAGACAACTCGATCACTTCACTCACAGGCTCAACATTTTCTTTAACCGGCTCACTATCCACAACTTGTTCACTTGCAGACAGCTCCTCAACGACTTCTTTGACAGGTTCACTTTCAACATTCACAGTCTCAACAGTTTTTTCACTAGACTCTGTCACACTTTTACTAACTATCACAGTTTCCTCTACAATTTCCTCGTGAACTGTTTTATCTTGTACTTCTATACTAATTTGGGTATTAGAAGTGGGGTTTGGGCTAGTTTCTGGTTCTGGTTGTGCGTCAGGTGTCTGCTTTTCTGGAGGCTTCACATCTTCCTCTTCGTCTTCTGTAAATTCAGCTGCGATTTTCTCCCATGACAACTCTTTGTCGCTGGTTCCACTTTTTTCACTTTGCATGAGTTCAGGGATGCTCTCGGAGACTGGAGGGGTCACAACTTCAACTTCTCTATCAACTGGTTCTTCTTTTGGTGGCAGTTCAGCACTAGCATCTATACTATTAATTTCTGAAGCGGTTTCAACCGAAGTTTCCATTGTTATAGCTGCAAAGCACATACCATAATCTAATTAGAACGATCACATTTCATTTGAGGTTAAATTAAATATGTAAACAACGCCTGAGTATATACAAAACAATTTTAATTACCTTATTAGATAATGTTCTCAGGTCTAAAATTCCGTTTGCACGCCCTCTGAAGGCTCCAAATACACAAAAATATTTTGTAAACACTGAAATATATAATTTATAACAATTGCTTCATTATTTTTCTTTAAATTTGTATTAAAATACGTAAAAATACAGCGCTACAACCATTGCGTCTGTAACTTTGAGGCACGCCATGTTCCTTTTCGAAAACGTCATCAGCAAACTAAACATTCTGTCAAAAATATTATCGTCAAATAATCGGAGCCAATCACGTGGCAGGAGATCTCACGCGCAGCGCATGATTGGTGGAAAGTCACCCGCGCGATTCAAAATCCATATGGTTAAAAATAGTTTCCGCAGCAAACGTATTCGCAAAACTGACCACTTTCGTTTGTATTTTTCCAGCAGTTAGAATAAATTCTTAAATAGAGTCCATGCAAATGCAGTGCTTGCACAATTATTCGGGCGGAAATGCAGTGATTGAATTAGATTAGCTTGTTTATTTGCGGTGGTAACGCCGGCACCTTCTTAATAAGAAAGGACCCATTATCTCGGGAAAATTACCCAATTCTGGGTTATTACCAATATCTTTAATAAGTAAAGTAGGTTACTGACTAATTTCTGAAACAGTAATTGACACGAAGCGATTGAAAAGTAGGTTGATCTATTTTGCATAACAAATATAAATAAATAAGAGGAGTCCGGTGCATCCAGTTAATACTTGCAGTTTGTATGCACCAGTCGCTATGAAGCTGTTAAAATTGTACGTATCCATGATGGTCTTGGTCCTTTGCTGTTTTAGACCAACATTATGTGCACCAGTGGGCAATCCTGAAACGGTCTGAATTGTCCTTTTGCAAAAAGATAATTTTACTGATAATTTACCTCGTGTTGTAGGCTCTAGAGATAATGGCGCAGATTCCTCAATGGCACTGCATGAGGTACAGAAAGTTCGAGCTGGTGAGGCGATGTAGAGGCTACAAGAACACTTTAAGGCGACTCTAGTTTTGTAATAATTTATTTATTTATGTTATTTTTAAGATTTGTGGAATAAATTTCGTGAATTAATTTAGTTGTTTTTGGCGTGATTGGAAGAAATGGGCTACAGCAATTAAATAAATATATTGTACTAAAACTTAAATATATTTACACCATTAAAGTTATTAATAATACACTCAACAACTCATCTTGTAAAAAAAAGATGCCTGAGCCGCTGCTTTAGGTTAGTACAGTTACAGTCTGGTTAAGGTCGTTATCAGATCACTAAAAACAGTAATAAAAAAATACGAACAAATGTTAAGTCAACAGTAAAACAACAACACAAGCCACTTCTCCAGAATACACACGGATAAAAATCGAAAAGAATCTCCATTTTTTTGTTTAAACATTGTAGATAAACAACAAATAACATATAGATTATATTACACACACTACAGTTGGTCTTAGGTCCGTGACACAGTGGGATGAATAGTAAACGGAATGTTTACTCGATAATGAAGGGTCTCTGATGCAGAGAAACTAAATGCACTCATTCGGCGGGGCGAGAGTGCCAACACCTGCCCTATACCGATATCTCATAGTTCATGTCGTAGACGCTGGTGCGGTCTGGGGTGGAAGGACGTTGAGGCATGTGGGCAGCGCACTGGGAATTGGGGGCCGTCAACTCCACCGAGTCGGACATCTCCAGCGCCCTGACGAACGACATCGGCCGACGCCGCTGGTCCGTGACGGTCGGCGTCCCGCCGCCCATCGGCGCTTTTCGGTGCACCTGGGGGCAAGGATACTCCTAAATCACAAACAAGAAACACGTGTCTCGTTATGGCCCACGCTCCCCTATTTCAACAGACACAGACGAGCGACCGACTTTGGTCGACCACGCATCGAGGCATGGTGTCTAAATCCAAAACAAGTTCATTCTGGGTTTATTGTCCTTATTATAATATTAAACATTTTCCAAACTGCACAACTCTCTAAACATTTAAGAAATGTCCGTTCAGACACAAACGTGTGGTTCATACAGGTTTTCTGAAGAGTTCCGATTTTCGTCATTTTTTTTTTATATAGACAATCTTGGCACGGTTAACCCGTGAGAATCGGAGTTTTTCTAGAAATCCGTTTAAACCACGTGATCTTTTTAAAATCATGCTGTTATTTCAAACACGATTTGTTATTTATCAAAGAAGGAACAATATCTCAGCTAGTAATGTTCAGAAATGTTTAAAAATTAGACGTTTTTAAGTTTTGTCAGTATGTATGACAATTGTATGTTTATTTACTTAAAAACTTCATGTTACTAAAACTAAATATACATTGAGGTATTGAGGTTGTCAACAGTTAATTTCCAGATATCACTCACTTGAAAGTAATCTTCTCATGTGACCTACATAAAAAACATTTCCCTACATACCTTGCAGTTTTTTAGTTCAAAGGTTGTGCAAAAGAATTATTACGAGTTTATTTTGAAATCTGCATAATCCGGTGACGTGGTCAAGTGTATTTATTTCCCCTCCCATACAAAAGAATTATTACAAGTTTATGGGAGGGGAAATAAATACCACTTGACCGTATCACCAAATTATGTCAGATTTCAAAATAAACTTGTAATCATTCTTTTGTACAATCTTTGCAATAAATTAAAATATTACAACTAAAAACCGCAAGATATATAGGGAAATACTTTTTATGGGGAAAAAACATTTATTGTAGGAAAGACCCTCACATAAGATTACTTTCAAGCGAGTGATATATGGAAATAATAACGAAATAAATGATGATATACCTACAAACGTTACCACTTATGTAAATGAAATGTTAACTTTTAAGGCTTTATGACTCCTTAGAAGCTCTCATTCAGATCAATATAAATAGTAATGATATCTATTTTGGTTTATTTGTTGTTTTAAAATAAATTATTCCACCTATTATTATTGCGGTGAGTGTTTTAAAGTCATAAGGCATTATCTTCGCAAAGATATTACAATTTTTGTATATTTTTTTATTAATCAATAATCGTATCTCGTATCAGTAATCGAATGTTTTACAGTTACTTCTTTGTAACTCATGAAATGTTAATTTTGAAGTGGTTTAATTTTTTTTTTTTTTTGATATGGATTGTAGATCTTATTTTCACAAGAAAAATATAATAGATTTCACATTTGTAAATTTTTAATTTAAATTTAAATTTATAAAAACACTTGATCGCGTGAAACGTCTTCGATCAACGTATAGGGTATTCCGTTTCAATTCTATAAGTGATTTTAGCTGTGAGTTAAGTTTTGCCGATTATATAAATTATATGGATTTCCAGCTAATTTTACGCGGTAATCTGATTTTATAGTGTTGAAACTACATTAACTAAGGTAAGTTGAACAAAATATTAATGAATTAAAAAGTTAAATTCAAAATAAGAACCTGGAAGTCGGAGCGTGTGGATCTTTAAACTCAGTGGATTTTTGATTTGTGTGGATCTTTGAAACTAATTTAATTTATTTGATCTGGGTGCAGAATCTGCACCTAATATTAGCGCACTCACATTGTTTTGTACACATTTTCATGTGAAATGACAATTCTAATTATATAGGCAAGTTTGTAACACGTAAAGCAGGGTCGTGACTATTTGGTTACCTATATGTTAAAATGCAAGGGGCAGATTAGAAATCTGCACTAGGGTTGGACCAGTTAAAAAATCCGCTAGTCCNNTAATTAATAATGAAGGGGGGCTAAAATTAAAAAAAAAGAAGATTCGAGCATTAGCACCAAGATTGTCAGAGATTTACATTATTTAACTTGACAGAAAAACAAAGAATGAATGAGAAGTATAGTTGAAAGATAATTGCAGATATCTTGCTTTTTAGTTAGAAAATTTTCAGAATCAAATACTAAAAAAAAATATCTGGAAGACATTTTGAAGATCTTCTAAATTAGTTACTTCCTATCGTAAAAATCTTATCAAATTCAACGGAAGTTACTCTTCAGTTTAATTGAAATAACATTTAATAAGAGTGATAGATTTTTTTTATACGAATTTTGAATATGTAAAAATTATCTTCCAAATCTCCAAAGAATCAAAAGTTCCATTAACAATTTGTAGAAGTATATAAGTATATTGTTGCCACTAATAGGACCGTTTTTTTTTTACATTCCGCGCGCTCTTTATTTTTATAAAAGAATCGCTAAATGAGATTTTGAGAAAAATTAATTGCAATAATTAGTTAATTGAAGTTCATTACTTTATAAAAAATGGTATTTGAAATGAGGATATTCTTTGAATTTTTTGTTACTTAAACAAATGGTTGTAAAATGTCAATGATTCTATCAGTGGAAACAGTAGAAAAATGGAAACAATTCTGGTGTTGGAATTTTAAAAATTTGATGGAAAAAGCAAAACGTCAATTTACAGAACCAAAAGAAAATTATTATATAATTGGTAATAAAACCTTGAACTCAAAAATTTCAAAATTGTTCTAGAATTAGCGGTTCCGTTTAAATAAAATATTTGTTTTATCCCACATGGCAATTAAATATTCGGGTGTAGATAATTTTATTTCTTTTTTATAAAATCGAACGAACATTTAGTTCTAATTCAAAATTAAAATTTCAAAAAAAAAACATATTTTCGTTAGTACTTTCTTACATAATCAACAATATAAAAATACAATCTCCACTTAGCGCAAAAAAAAATATCTATCAGATATTATAGATAAATGTCAAGTATCAATTATTATAAAATCAATCGAAAAGATCAATTTCCACGTGTAACAAAAACGATGATATAACGTGAATGCAATCTCGAATATAAAAAACAGCAAATTATTTGACGACATTCCATTTTTATAAAAATGTAAATAAATCTTGTTTGAAAACACTCGATACATATTCAACGTAATAGTTGAGACTTTCAGAATGGATCCAAAATGGTCTCAGTTGGTTTATATATAGTATAGTATGGAATAGTTACCCACATTCAGCGCTTAAGAAAATTTATGGCCATTTTTCAAGTTGTTAAAAAAAAGGATAACTGAATGTAGGTAGATTACGTTTGGCATTTTGAAAATACCAGAGTCGTCAACCTTGTAAACCGAAGTCATACTTTTTTCATTTACTACTTTTTCATCCTTATATGATGCAACAAAATTCAGTATAAGCAATATTAAGGTAGTAAAATCTGAAATCCAAATATTTTCTCAGAAATAATTTTTTTGTCTTAGTGTGGTGTTAGAAATTAAAAAAAAAAGATTTTTGTAATGAAAGTGAAAATTTTTGTAATTACATTCCAACTTCGCCCACAATAATAAAAGATCATGTGAAAATATCAAACAAAGAAACCAAATTTAATACCAACATGAATCGTGAGTGAAAATTTGACATTTCACAGTAACACAATAAGAAGTAAATCACTAGTAAGCACTGTTTCCATTAATTTGAGGAATTAAGATGATATAATCACTTCTTTTCTTTTTTAATACCACAAAAAAACTGATGTTATATTTGTAAATTAAACTGTAAGTTAATTCTGTACATTTTCTATCAGTGTCAAATTTAGTGGCCCGTTGTATATCGGATGATCAACTTCTTTACACTGGTTTAAAATGTGGGCGGAATGAAAATGTACTGACCATTTTTACTGTATGTAGTCTAAGAATAAACATAGGGAAGATATTACAAACCAAACA
>QDEB01000020.1:0-10358 GCA_004193795.1 Asbolus verrucosus | reverse complement strand
TGTCACTGCGTTGTTACTATGTTGACAAGGTTTCGAATTTGAAAAATTGTACCACCATATTATAAACCTTCTGATATAATTTTGAAAAATGAGCGATTCCGTAGAATCTTTGACACCACCTGGAATCAAGGGAGCAGCATTGAGTTTGCTTCCTCATTTCCTGATTCACTCTTAGTTTTGTTTTGCCATCTAATACCAACCACACAGCGCAATTCCCCCAATTTCTCTGGCAAAGTAAAAAACACCGCAGTGCGGGAAGTGCGTTTTTCCATGCGTCGAGAACAATCGTAAAGTGCCTATTTCGAGGTTATGAGTTTAAAAATTATTTTGCAAGCGCAAGGTTTACGACAAACAGGCCAATTTATTTGAAACAGACTATATCTAATAGTATTCATGATAATTTTGACAAAAAACTCAACTCGTAATGGCTGTTCGATCAAATATTGTTTGATATTTGAATATTTCGGGCGTGGCAGAGCAGTATCAAGCAATTTTTTTCTAAATTCTGACGGGAGTTCCTTCGACGTAAAGGTCCAGACCGTTTAGACAAGTCGAGCGCATTTCTCCGTTTTGGAAACGCCATTTTGTCGCGTAAGTGGGGGCGAACCTTAAAACCACCAGCCTTAATCGCTCGCACTCGACTAATCCACTCTTCCAAGCGCATCGAACCGGCGTCAGCCCCTCAGAAGCCTCAGTAATAATAAATTAATCGCCGTAACAGCTCACTAGGGACACACGCGTCCACACGAAATTTGCGTTTCCGTTTTCGAGTCTGAAAAAACGCACCAGCCACATGTCACACACCTAACCCGGAGCTTGATTAAGCCCGACCACCACCTGAATGATTCTGTGACGTTGATTTTTAGAAAAGAGCCGGATTTGGAACTGGAGGGCCTGCTGAAACGCCACTACACAACAGTGGAGTTTTTTCAGGGGACGATGATGAATGCCGTTGACCTTGAACGAGTCAAGGTACCGATGGGGTTTTACAATCTATTGGATACTTGGACCGTGTGTTTATTATTAAATTTCGCTTCTTACCTCGCCGCACATTTACGTACAGTTTGTAACCTCTCCTATCCTCCGAGTCTGATCCCGCTCCTGATCGGATAGCAGAGGTTGCAAAGTTGGAGTAGGATAGTCACAACCGCCTTTCTGCTGCATGGTATTGCTGGTCTGGTATGCCCGACGGATCGTAGATATGATGTCACACTCTATTTTATTATTAAATACGGCCTTTGAACCCCGCGTCGTTGTTGTTATTTAGTGGTTAACTGTTGAAATGTGCAGGAAACCACCAGACCTTGAACTGGAAGGTCTCTTCAAGAGACATTTCACAACTGTAGAGTTCTTCCAGGGTACCATCATGAACCCTATTGACCTACAAAGGGTGAAGGTAAGTGTGACAAAAGCACACCATGGTTCATGTTGTTTTTCGATATGTTAACTGTTTTTAAGTTCTCACTACTGTCTACCTGCCCGGGGGAAGGTTAATCGCCCCCTTTCTTACACTAATTCGAGTTTTTTATTTTTAATTTGTTACTTCTCGAAATTGTTTAAAACTTAGACACTACCCCTCTCATATGACTAACAGACTTCAATTAGTGCCCCCTCAATAATAGAGTTTAGGACGATAACTTCTTACCCCCCGCCAAAAGTGGTAAGTTGGCTCCAATTCAGAAATCGATGAAAATATCGAAAAATCGACTAGTTTTTTATTCTCTTGGATACTGATTCACTAAAATCGCCCTCTGCATGCCCCTAGTTTCGTAACTAACATCACCATCAAGGATAGCGCACTATGAACGACTTTTGTGAGAGAAGTTAGTATTCTTGTGATGTTTTCTTTGGCAACATAATTGGTTTTGTGGAATGGTAGCGAAATTTTAACATTACTGCATGACTTTACACGTTCATCCATGAGTAGACGTATGATTAGAGTTTGGCTCCGACATAGATTAGCTTATCAGCAATGCTACATAGAGCCTCTACATTCGAAATTTTTATTTATTTTACTCGATGGTGCCGTCAATCCCACAGTCTCGATCGTTCCGAAATGTTCGAGATCCTGACAGACTGCGAGATTCCACGATTTCTGTTCGCTCCGCTTCCTTTCTGACCGCCGTTCACTCCCCCAGGTACACGAAGCGGACGCTTGTCTCGTCCTCGCCAACAAATACTGCCAAGATCCCGACGCTGAAGATGCCGCCAACATAATGAGGGTCATCTCCATCAAGAACTACAGCGACGACATCAGGGTCATCATCCAGCTGATGCAGTACCACAACAAGGTGAGTGATAATGATAACCCATCAAGTGGATGAAGTGATGTTCGGCGATCGCAGGCATATCTGTTGAACATTCCATCGTGGGACTGGAAGCAGGGCGACGACGTGATCTGCCTGGCCGAGCTGAAGCTGGGCTTCATAGCCCAGTCTTGCCTGGCGCCCGGCTTCTCGACGATGATGGCCAACTTGTTCGCGATGCGCTCCTTCAAAACGGTAAGATTAGTGATACAGTGCAGACGCGACCGTTCTTCGGGCAAAGTGTAAAATCAACAGCAGAATCGAAGCCGCGGGGCTAGAACCGTTCATTTTAACCATCTTTCCTCTTAAATGCTTTATTGAGTGTTCGATGGTTGCAGTCTCCAGACATGCAGGTGTGGACCAATGACTATTTGAGGGGCACGGGAATGGAGATGTATACCGAGACGCTCAGTCCGTCGTTTATAGGCATGCCATTTGCTCAGGCCACAGAGTAAGTCGGCTGAGGAACAACAGACGTTGTTATCCATATATGATGCACTCCTCATGTTCATGCAGAGCCCTCTAATCACTCTATCGATGATGACGACTTGGCCGCTCGGGCGGAATTGGGGCGTCGCGAAGCGACGCTCACGCTCCCACTGTCCGGAGGATAAGTCAGGGGACAAGAGGGTGAGCGTCACGGTCGAGCGACGCCGTCACTTTCGGCATCGTCGCCAAGTCACTAGATTCTAACATCTGTTTGTCTCTTGTCCAGTAGTCAGAAACGTGCTAATACCTTCCGACTAACAGTTGAACAAAAACACGAAATAAAGAAAGTCACGATGATGACGCTATACATATTTTATTATTATTATTATTATTATTATTATATAATTTTCCGCAAGCTTTTGTGTAATATCTGCTGTTGATGTTCTTCATCTACTTCGAGCCCCCCTTGTGGCCCCTCCTTCGCCTCCCCTAGCCCCCGGAAGCCTCCAAACGCTGCAGTAACTGTACGGCCAGCAGCGATGATCCGCTCTGATGGCTGGTTGTGGTCATGCCGAGTGTTGAGTGGCGATGTATTGTGGTTTCAGTCCCCCGATACGCAAGTCTGGCAGAACGATTACCTGCAAGGCACGGGATGCGAGATGTACACTGAGACTCTGTCCCCCTCGTTCACAGGCATGACATTCCCCCAGGCCAGCGAGTAAGCTCTTTTACCACACGCAACACACAATACTGTCAAAAGTACCCACCGACAGAGACGACAGCCGCTCCGACATTCGTTCCGGGTCGAAGAGGTAAAAAAATTGAATCTTCACCGAGCACCGGGCATATCCCACGCGGGCCGATGCCGCCGGAGCGAATGTCGCGGGGGCGAAATCCCTTTATCCCGAAACGACACATTACGAATACGATAGCAGTTTTATGTTTACTAATGGAATAATTTTCTGATGTAGATTGTTCTGTGTTTGCGTGTTGATTATGACCCCATAGAATAGGTCCCACCATTGGATTTGATTAGATTTTTGCAAATGGTTTGTTTTTTAAAAGACTGTTTTTGGGGGGATGGAGCTTACGATAACGATTAGAGCGACCAGACGGTACTGAATCACCCGACTTTGCTTGCGTACCGCTTCGTTGTTTTTGTTGGCCCTCTTTCACTCTGATCTGGCTTCTGCATGCTTGTCTCGTCTCCTTATTTATTAACTGGGCGATTTATTTGTGGGAGGGGGAACTGTTATCAGCTTGCATGAACTGGCGTGCATTACGTTGCTTCTTTTACCGAATGAAACGATTTTAACAAACGCTGTGTACGTTTGTTAAAATCTTCTCGTTTCTTGGACGATGTTTCGATGTCTCGGCCGCGTCGGCGCGCTCTCACCACCGTTCAATTCTCAGGTTGTGCTTCACCAAGCTCAAGCTGTTGCTGCTGGCCATCGAGGTGAAGGGGACGGAAGGGGCCGACACCAAGATCTCGATCAACCCGAAAGGGGCGAAGATCGTCGCGAACACTCAGGGATTCTTTATTGCACAATCGGCCGACGAGGTTAAGAGGTAAAGGATGGGGCCCCAAGCGGAGCCTTGCTGACGGTCTTTTGTTGCAGAGCGTGGTTTTATTGTAAGGCCTGCCACGACGAGATCAAAGACGAGACCCTGATCAAAAAATGCAAATGCAAAAACTGTGAGTTTATTTTTTTTTTCTCTATTACGTACCCTCTTGACGAGTATTGTGCAAATGCAACGAACGACTTCTGTTATTATCGATTTCTTGATTCTCTCCTCGATGTAATGCCCATCTTTTTATATATATATATCGAAGTTCATGCTCATTCCTCTCACTACTCTTCATTACTCACTGTCGTGTCCGTGACTTGTAAATAACATGATTTTGACATGTACCCATTCATTTTTGTTTTAAACACTCAAAAAAGATGCCATATTCTGACGACCGTTATATAACTTAAAAATCTGTTTGTGGTGGCTTTTAGTGGCAGTTCAGCAACGTAACTGGTCCCATGATCTAGGTAATTGATGATCTATAATTGACTCTAGATCTGTCTAGATCCTGCCTGATGGATCGGCTCGTTTTCTTTCTATACATTTTACATATTTACGTACCTAGTTTGTTTGCTACCATGAATTGTTACTTACTATTTGCATTCGAATTACACATTCCAATATGGTTCTGTCACTACTTATTACTAGTCTTGCCATTGGTATGTGTAGTATTTACTTAATCGAGTTTTTACCCTTGTTTTGTTTATTTTGAAACGATGCGTAGCTGATTTATTTTTCCGTATTTTTATACCGAAAACTTGCTGAAATTTTGCCTGCGTAACGGAATGTACTTTGACACACATTCTGTACCCTCTTGCACATTCTTATGCATGGATAGGTTCATTTCATAAACGAATTTTCACGATTATGGTTGTAAGTATCGAGATAACCCGAAGACAGGTACAATGACTACGATATAACCGACTGTGTGTACCCTGGGCTTCCACTTGTTCCGACAAATCCGTCACTTTTTCTGTTTTATTTGTGTTATTATAACATCTCTCCAAGAGGGCTGAAGGTAAACCTTAAAATTTGTTTCGTTTTTTCTGGCTTTGTTTACAGATGTTGGAATGATCATGATGCAGACAGGCATGGTCAAACAAGGCCTTAACTCCGCCTATCAAAGATGCCTGGATGGTAGGCCGTCCCATTCTAACAAACGCTTAGCTGATGCGCTTCTTTTACAAATCGGTGTTTTTCTTTCAGTTAATTTAGCCGATTATAAAAGTGAACACTTGGCCGCTGCATCGCAACTAGTAATCACCACGAATGTAGAAGGGATTACTTGAAATTAGCGCTAAATTAGTGGTTTTTTAGTGGTCCTAGGGCTATTTGATACGTTTAACGGTCCGCTGGAGAGCGTCCCCCACCTTCGCCGGTAGAGACGCGGGTGCTTCCCCCACTCGATCGGGGGCGTGGCGAAGGCGGGGCCTCGAGCTTCCCCCACTGTCGTCGTCTCATACCGCCCAATAGCCGTCCAGTTTTGCTCCCCCACCCCAAAAACCACTGTACATGCCCGACCACATAGCCCAGGGTTGTTTCTTGTGATTATGTCCGGTCAAAGAAGAATCGAACGGTCGGTTTCTTCTTTGACACGTAGGCTAGGCCGTAGTAAGGCTGCTCAATTTCGCTACGACTAACGATGATTTTTGTCTGGTTCGCTGTACAGTGGCTACATTCAGGAAAGGCGTGAGGGCCATTCAGATGGTTGGCCGAGCAAGTACGTATCTCCCATCATTTCTCACTTAATCACTGAACACATCACATGATTTTTTCGTTTTCGTTGATTACAAAATACAACACGAGACTGATCTATCTTTCTATCTCTATGTAAATATTTTCAACGGAACTACAGCTCGTTGCGTTATTGTAAATGTTCTTTTTTTATTCTTTGATTACTCTGTCTGTCTGGAGCACTTGTACTTTCCGAAATCTCTACGATTTTGATCGAATATGGACATGGTTAACAAAATTATAACTGTCATAGCCTGATTATAAAATGTACTTTTTTTATTATTTCTCATTATTATTTGATAAATGTGTTAGTTGATGTGACATCAGGTCTTATTATTACATAGTGGTGTGTTTTAGAAAAAGTGTCTTTAGGATGATGGACTTAACTGTTTATTTATTTCGTTTTCATCATCACACGATGTGTTTGTTCATTTGCCATCCCCTCTGAAATGGTGAAACTCGACATTGTCGCAACTGTCAAGTTTCACCCATCACTCATCTCCGACACACACGCTCTCTGACAAAATTTCACAAAAACCCATTTTAATTTGGTATGCAGGCGAGGACTTCACTTATTCAAGTAAGTTTTATACAAAAACTATTATCAAGCAGCTCTTCGAAGGGCCACAGGATCACAGTACAGAACTCTATAAAAAAAAATTCTACAGTCTTTTATAATATATAGCTCAAACACATTTTCTTTTCACTCTTTCACTCTAACCTTCTTGATTGATTTTTGCAGCATGTCTCTGCCTCCTTGTAGCATGTTGTTGTTGTTGCATGCGGCACTTGGTAAACTTCTAGATTCTTGATAGTGGTAGCGATTGCGCCGTGTCCCCACGTAACGCAAACGCAACGGGACACGACGACAACCGTAGCGTTAGCTTAGGTTAATAAAACTGACATAGCGTAGGGTACATAGTAATAGTTGAATGTGCGAGATTGGTTTGTGGTTTACAGATGACCATCATCCTCCTCCTACTTTCACACCACCAGAGTTGCCCAAGAAAGTTCATGTCAGAGGTATTACTACTACTAAGCTTAAATCGCACCGTTCATCCCAAAACCTTCGCACAAAAGTAGTTTTTGTTTTGTGTTTTTTCTTTTTTTCGTTTTTTTAAAAATTCGAAGTTATACAGCTCTGACCCTCGCAAAATTCGCTTCTTGATAAACTCTGCGCTGTACCGTGCCTCTCCCGCTCCATCACGCTTACCTTCATTGTTAACATTAGTTGGTAACGACATTAGAGTAGACGTAACGTATCGAAAGTAACGAATTGCTCAAACTGGTCGCAACGATATCATTCTCATTGTGACACAGCAAGAAGAGATTATTGACACTTGTTTCTTTACAGGTGACATGAACAGGCATGACGACATGCATTGTAAGTTGGTGTTTTCTGCTTTATTAACAGTAAAGAAGCTTCGCTTCGGCAATAAATTCCGAATGAATTAATTTATTGCCGAAATCGTCATTCCAGAACTGTGCAATAGGTTGTCTATACTCGGATTGTAACTGTTTTGGTGTTTCTCTCCACTTGTTGTTACCTTCTTCATGTTGCGTGTTACCAATTCGAGTGCGAATACTTAGAATCAATTAGATCTTCAATTATATAGACCAGGAACTTAGAAGAACGACCGCGGGAGATGGCGCTAATAATAAAACCGACTTATTTTGCAGTGTCTCATCGGAACCACAACCAACAACAGCGGAACAGCACGGTCCCGAACATGGTAAATTCAATAAAACAAGTAAACAAAGTAAAACCAAACGTGACGAGAACGGAAAACGTAGTATCGCCAGGTTATAACTCAAGGTAATGATCGAACATTTTCCCCATCTCGACGACCCACGTGACAATTCTGCTGTCTTTTTTAACATTTAACCATTTTTGATAAAAACTCTGAAAAGATACAAGTCTCGTTTTAGCCACGTCACCCTATCAAGCGTCTTAGTGCTACTAGAAGCACTGCATGGTTTTTTCCCACTGTTACCACCGCTCTTTTTTCGTATTGCAACTACTGGACAAAATTTTTGCAGCAATAGGGTGATTGATGGCTGTTTTTGTTTTCTGTTTAAATTAAACCTGTTATTCTATTGGTTTGACATGTGGTGTGCTATCAGCAGTGTGCTGTTTTCAGACCACCGGAGCAGGAAACTACGACTTATGCCGGCTATCATCTTGCCTATGAAGTCAAAAAACTCATGTACGCTTAAGCCAGTACTTACACTTTTCACTTTAATTAACTGTTGCCGCTTGCATTGCTTGTGTTCTCTAGCTTGGGCATTAAGGAAACGCCGAAGACGGTTTCCTTGGTGTTAGTTTAAATTTCGTTTTCTTTGCTACTTTTTTGTGTTGTTTGGTGTGCGTGCAGACTACTCGTATGGCATCAAATAATCTAACACCGGAGGCATGTGTCTGAAGACACATCCCTCGATTTTCGTGTTTCGTTCTGCTTCTTCGATTCAGTTCAAACGTTAGCAACAACTTCTACAAATGCGACTCTTCCAACGCTGTCTGCTGATAGTCAAACCAATAATTTTTATGCCATACTGTACGAACAAAAACGGTAGAATACGAAGAAACCACCCGAAGGCATGATCTCCGTTACTCACTCTAATTTTTCCGACTCTTAGGCGTTAACTCTAGACTAGCTCTTTGACAATTGTTGCATGATTTTTTTCCAATTTTTTATGAATGAGCTAGACTCGTAGTGCAAGTTTGTCCTTCGTTCGCAATCCCGTTGCGGTTTTGATGAGCGACGTGTTCCAGGCCTACCAGCAGGAGTAGCGGCGGCACCAACCAGAACAACAACGGCGTCGCTCTTCCGGTCGGCCTCGCCGACGACCAGGCCAAAGATTTCGACTTTGAAAAGACTGAAATGAAGTACGACAGCACTGGGATGTTCCACTGGGGACCGGCCAAGAGCTTGGAGGAGTGCATTCTGGTAGCCACACTCGCATTGACATTCTTCACGCTACGTTAACCTTCCGCAGGACCGCAACCAAGCCGCCATGACAGTATTGAACGGCCATGTCGTCGTGTGTCTGTTCGCCGACCCCGACTCCCCTCTCATCGGCTTGAGGAACCTGGTGATGCCTCTCAGGGCCAGCAACTTCCACTACCACGAGCTCAAACACGTGGTGATCGTCGGCTCCGTCGACTACATCCGGAGGGAGTGGAAGATGCTGCAGAACCTCCCCAAAATCTCGGTTTTAAACGTGAGGCGGTCCAAAATAATGACTGTTATGCAAATTGTAGGCTTTTGAACACGGTTTTTGCAAGTCACGTCCGAATTAGTACAAACAAAATTTTTCAAATTCGTAATTAATATGGTTTTCGCAACTAAAAACTTTTTTCGCTTGAAAATAGAAGAAAAAGCTTTAATTATACATTTTTCAGTTGATTCTGAGCTGAATTTTTAGAATTCTAGACTTGGGGCTAGAAAAGTGCAAATCTTGCAAATTTCAGTTCCAAAAACCAATGTTATGTTACGCTCTCCTGTCTTCCCAATTATTATCCAAAATTGTAACTAATTTAACGATCCCTCTCAGATTAATTGTGTTTACTTTTAGTGTAGTATTTTTAATTTTGTTTCCTCATTGTTATTATTGTTGTTAAAAATGCTTGTATTTGGTACTAAGGGGGGGTCGTTTCAGGGCTCCCCCTTGAGCAGGGCCGACCTCCGCGCCGTCAACGTGAATCTTTGTGATATGTGCTGCATCCTCTCAGCGAAAGTGCCAAGCAATGACGATCCTACCTTAGCCGATAAAGAGGCCATCCTGGCCTCGCTCAACATCAAAGCGATGACCTTCGACGACACCATCGGGGTCTTGAGCCAAAGCAACGGGGATAACGAAGCGGGGACTCCGGTGGGGAGCCCCATCATCCTCCAACGGAGGGGCTCGGTGTACGGGGCGAACGTCCCCATGATTACCGAATTGGTCAACGACAGCAACGTGCAGTTCTTGGACCAAGACGACGACGACGACCCCGACACCGAACTGTACTTGACGCAGCCCTTCGCTTGTGGTACAGCTTTCGCTGTTAGCGTTCTGGATTCTTTGATGTCTACGGTGAGTAAATCTTCAGTGTGGTGATGGTGAATCATTAAAAATGCAAATTTCAGACGTACTTCAATCAAAATGCCTTAACGCTGATTCGTTCCTTGATAACAGGGGGCGCCACGCCCGAACTAGAGTTGATTCTAGCTGAAGGCGCCGGACTTAGAGGGGGCTACAGGTACGGTTGGAACATAGATAAAATAGGGTAAATAGAACGCAAACTCATGAGAAAAAAATAAGACGCCATCTGTT
>QDEB01000003.1:0-20795 GCA_004193795.1 Asbolus verrucosus | reverse complement strand
TATATGACGTTACATATAGGTATAGCGATCTTATATAATTTCAAATAAAAGTTTACCTGTTTTAGCGTTTTGAAATTATTGAACTTATTCCATAAGTAGTTTCCACAGTGCATATGTATATCTCGTTTCAGTTATATCAGTGGTTTCAGCTATGTGAGTCAAGTTCGAATAAATTATAGATTTGGAATCGGTTTGACGTAATAAATTGATTTTATAGTATTGGAACAAGGTTTACACATTTATCTATCGAACGATTTTTATTTAAAAGTACCATTTTAAATCAAGATGATTGAGTTTTCTACGAGCTTTTGTCGATTGTTGTTTTATCTTTAGAAAAAAATGATAGTGATTTGTTACTGCCCATAATATTTTAGGATGTCATTATGATGTCATTAGCTTAAATTTTAACCTTGTAACATGGATGAATTATTATTTTATTACATTGTAACGTATGCATCAAAACAAATGACTTTAATAACTAGTCCTGGCTTGTAGCCAGAGTCGCGGTAGATGTTGTTTAACTAACACAAAATAAGTGGAAATAATTGACACCTCGCGAAGAAACAATTATGAAACACGTTAAAAGTGGGTGAAACTTGATGTTTGTTTATTTTCTAAATATTAAATATAATAAACACTAATAATGCTTAGACACCATTCTAATGTATGATTTTTGTTGCTTTTAGGTGTACAAAAGCAAACTTCTGAACCTGGCTGCCTTGTAACAGAAACTGCTAAGCCTCATTAGAGAATGTCTTGTAGTTCCCCGTAAAATTCGTATTAGTATGTTATGAATGAATACTCAATTTGAGATTACATAAATCATTCAAAGACTGAAAGGCCGTCCACGTAAAATACGTGGCCTAACTTACCCCGTTATTTTTATATAATTTTAAAAATGGTATGCCCTTCCTCTCATGTTAGTAAAATTTTGTTGTTAATCTTTATAACGGTGTTATTGTTTTATATTTATATGGATTTTAATTTGTACTTAAGAATACAAAATTATCCCATCGACAGGGGTATCGACGACAATACAACACTAAATTACAAAGATGTTAGCTGGTTAGGGTGTAATATAAATCCACTGTGTGATGTTACTGTTAAAGCCGTACTGTTGGACCACACCAATTATTATCTGTTCGCCCCTCTGGTCACCATAACCGACGGAATTTTCGCTATATCACAGAGGGAGTACATCACGCCAAACTCTATAAGTGTCTTCCACGTTTTCGTCGCCATCCTCAGCGCGAAATGTATTTCGAGCGACAGCTTGGCGTATCGGCGTTTGGGCGTCGTGCTGTTCGAGGTCCGGACCTTTTTAGACGACCTCGACGGCCACGTCGCCCGCGTCAGAAAGCACGTCAAAGGCGAAAGGTCCGAAATCGGCACGACGGGCTATTACGTCGACGGAATTTGCGACGCGCTGGGTTGCACGGCCCTGATCATCGGCGCTTTCGTTTTCTTAAAAAACAACCCCCCTCGAAGAGGATACATGCAGTTACCGACAACGAGCGACAGCAAAGAGACCAGCATTGTTTACAAAAGCAAAATTACCTCGAACAAAGTGTCAAAGAAACTATTCTGTTTTTCGGCGCAGTTAGTTCTTAGTTCCCTGGCGTGGAATCGTTATATCGCCTTGTACCAAGACATGCTGGAGAAGAACGACGTTCCACCTGAAGAATTCGCCTTACAGAACGAAATTTTTAAAAGCTCATTTTTCTTCATGGTAACCTGGCTGTGGAGGGTTGTCAACGTGCATAACATGTTACACTGTTTTCTATTAGGCATTTTTTGTGATAAATTGTGGGAGTTTCTGAGAAACATTCAGTATATAGGCTTCGGTGTTCTCTTGTTCGTCATTGGCATCACCGAAATACACGTCATTGAAGTCAAAAAAATTATTTCTCATAAGACTCTGGCTAACAGTACGAATTTTTAATAGTAACACGAATGCTGTATGTCCGAAACGGGATTTTTGCAGAATTATTTTACGTATGTTATTAAATTATTTGTTTAGATGTTAAGTTTTTTACTGTTTTCTTCCATCTGGCTGTAAATTAAATTACAATAAACATTAATTTTCCATTTTTTTATGCCATGTGTATCTTTTGTTTTCTATAAGTACATTATCTATATTAATAACGAATATTATAGTAACTTGCACTCACTGCACATTTTCATTTACACTGCTCACTATTTACGGTACATAACAAGTTGTAAATTAAAATTTTAATACGATGTTATAAATATATAAATAATTCTAAACCAAGCTTTTGTGTTGGCAATTTTTGATTGCATCAAGATGCATAGTATTCAGAAATGTATGTTTTAATTTAACATTTTGTTGTCCTGTATCTGGATTAGGAAATCCTTGACTGAACAGGTCATATTTCTATAAAAGGAAAAACAAAGAATCAACTATTTTGGCAGATGCTTGTCGATTTCGTTTTGTCAAAACTACACTGTCTGCTTAATTTGACTGTATTTTTCCTATTATCAGATAGGCGTGTAGTATTCTCAAAATGTTACATAAAAAGATAAATAAAATAACAAAATACAAAATGCGACGTTATTATATGTTTGTTTTCGTATAAACGTGTTGCTTTAGGCTAGAAAACCCACAATTTGATATTGCAAGTCAAAAAAAAAAAAAAAATAGAAGTGGTCATTTACCATCAATTACTTTTTTACTGACAACGATCTAAATATGAAGACTGACCGTTGCAAAGTCAACTTTTTCTTTACATAGTGTTGGTTAATCGTGGAACTAAAGTGACATTTGTTAGCCTGAAGTTGCAATTAACACAGATTTTGTTATGCTGTTCAGCTGTTTTTATATAAGAGAGATGGAGTAAAAGTAAAAATAAAATTCGTCTTTTTTAATCTTCTGAAAATAATTGCAGTAAAAATCATTGTTTAATATAAGCTTCCTGTGAATTAAGCAGTTTTCACAAAGACACTACTGACTTATAAGCCCAGATTATATTTCCAAGATAATAGCTTCGCTAAGGTTCATTAATAAAAAGTGTTACTTGTACTTGCTTTATGTGAAAGGCATTAAAATCACGTCAAGAGGTCTTTTTTAATTAAAATTATCAATAAAAGTACGAATTTTATTGTGTACTTTTACCATATCGGTATTTCATTGTTGTTGGGTTTTATGGACCTCTTAAATTTTTATTGCTTGCCTTGCATATGAAATATTATATAACGTAGTGCCTTTATCTGAATTTTCAATTTTTGTGCTTTAATCATCGGTCTAAATAAGAGTTATTTATTTCTTGTTGGTAAATTATGAGCAGTGTACATATTTTATAATCCAAGGTGTCTTTGAATGTACAGATCATGGAAAAACAGTAAAGAATTTTAGTGCAATCAAAGACATCAGTTTTGAGTATATATTTTAATTTATAATTGATTATAAATTGTATGAAACATATAGTCGGTAAAGGTCGCTGTATATCGAAAAGTTGAAATTTTTGTACCATATCAACAGTAGTAACTTTGAGGCAGGCTTACAATAACCAAATTGCTTCAATTAGTTTGTAATTTTGTTATTTTTTATAATGCTGTGATACATCTAATCTCATTCAATTTAATTAGTGTTACTGAATTATGTAATGGATTTGTTTGGCACATATTTTGTTTTTTTTTTTTACTAGTTATAGAACATTCCCCGTTGAAATAAACTTTAGTAGTAGGATTCCTTTACTTTTCTTTTTTATTTAGTTGTATTATTTTGGAAAACGTTTTTTACTTAGTACGCAGATAAACTGTGATGTACACAGCGACCTGACAACGTTGATTAACATTTTTTGAGCAATATGTATGACTCATACTTGTGATTGTCATCAGTTTTAAAACAAACTGCCATTATGACTTAAGTGTAATAATTCTTTTCAATGTGAATTGAATTAAAACGATCCATTTGCAATAGGTACTTATAACTCCCGCTAGCATGACATCACTAATAATACAATGACTTTTTTAAGATGTTTAGAAACCTGTCAAACATTTCCCAGTAAATTTTATAACAAAATGAGAATTTGCTGTTTGCTAGTGGACCGAGGTTCACATCCAATCATTCTTAGTGCATTACGACTGTAACGGGTATTTTAAATTACTCCAATTCAAAGTGGTTGTACCAGTTAGTTGTTACTACATCAGTATTTATTTTATTCAGTTGATTTGGTAGCGATGTTCACACTCTCATGTACTATATTTTTTACAAACAAGTTAGCATTTTAAATGATAGTGCTAACCATCGTATATTAACATATTTTGTACCGTTAGAAAAAAATTAAAATGAATTTTATTGTTAGAATATAGTAGTTACGGGTTTTCTGATTCTAAGATTTGTATTGTTTTAACTTCTATCCCCATTAACATAATTTTTGGATCAATTAGAAAATACCTGTCTAATTTTAATTTTTAAGCAATAATAATGTTTCTTATATTTAAGTCACTATGATCACTGAATATGCTAGTCCTATATGGTAACAATTCTTATACACTAATGAAGCTTTTGTCATTATGTTGCCTATAAAGTGAGATATTTTTGTTCTTGCCTGTTGTGTTGTTAGTATTTTATTATTAACGCTAATGCGTAATAAGTGACTTTGTTACGTACGTCGTAAATTACATTTTTATTGTTATGATAATGTACATTGGAATGGTGTTTAAGCTTAATAAATAAGTTCGCTTGAATGGGATTTTTTGTTGAATAAATCTTGCCCATTTAGTATATGATCGAAGCGGGATGGCCAGGCCAAATTGGAATATGCGAATCCAGAAGAGTTGCAGCAATTTCATTAGCGAATCGTGTGGCAGACGAAACGGCCACTATTGTGCAAGATGACACGGTGGGATATGCCGTCAAGTTTGACGCTTGCTTGAATAGACCAAAGATCAAGGTAAGTGGCTTTAAAAACCATTCAAATGAAAAATGGAAAATTTCAGTACATGACCGAAGGAATATTGTTGCGAGAAATGATGTCCGACCCTTTGCTCAAAAGCTACTCGGCCATCATGCTGGATGAAGTGCATGAGCGCACCTTGTACACTGATATTTTGATGGGGCTTATGAAGAAAATTATCAGGGTACTTGACATATTTTCAAAATTTCCATTAATTTGATTAAATTTCGTTACAGAAACGGCCAGAGCTTAGGCTGATTGTTGCTTCGGCGACGATGGATGCTAAAGAGCTGTATGAGTTTTTCAACCATGTGAAAGAAAAGAACAAGGACTCTGCTGTAATACTGTCTGTCAAAGGGCGGCAGTTTCCTGTCAACGTTTATTACACGTTGGGTATGGTTCGAAACGTCGTTAATAAATTATAGCTATTTATATTGTGTTTTCATTCGGAATTTTATATCAGGACGTTAAAACTAATAATTATTTTTTACTTGTTATTTACATTTATCCAACTTCATGTTAATATGAAATGAAATTTAAGTCATAATAACATAACATTTAGACGATAGTTCGGAAATATTTATTGCAAAAATTCATTATTGAATGCCTTTCATAAGTTTAAGTTTAAATAGATGGTTAGCCCACCCGAGCTAAATCACTCGGTGTACGTAAAGTGAATTATCTTCTTATTTTGTACTAATATTTCTTTGCTTCTGTTCTTCTCTACTTTTTGCTCTCTTTTTTTTTTGTCATGTTTGCCCCCTTTTAATTTAATTTCTTGTTCTTTCTCAGACTACTACGTCTGCAACTATTATGTGTTTCCCCTTTCCACGAGTTTCCATTATTCTTCTTATTTAATTAATTTTAGAACCGGTGCCATGTTATGTTCAGAAATCTGTGGACACAGCACTAAAAATAAATTCATCTAAAGAGAGCGGTGACATACTAATATTTCTGACTGGCCAAGAAGAAGTTGACAGAGCTGTTAGATTGCTGAAAGAGCATGCGAATAATATTGAACAGGCCAATAAAAAGAATAAAATGTACGTGTTACCTATGTACGGATCTCTTCCATATCACGAACAACTGAAAGTTTTTAAATCAGCACCTGAGGGGCACAGGAAAGTGGTCGTTGCAACGAATGTTGCGGAAACATCGATAACGATTCCAGGCATAGTTCATGGTAATAAAAATAGTTGTTAACGCGCCACAGTTGTAGCAAATAATGTATTCTAGTAATTGATTGTGGTTTTGTCAAAATGCGATGGTTCAATAACGAAACTCACACAGACAGCTTAGTGGTTCTGCCAGTAAGTAAAGCCTCAGCAGATCAAAGGGCTGGAAGAGCCGGTCGAATGAAATCAGGAAGCGTATATAGGTAAAAGAATGTTTTACCACAATGTAATGGATTTAATTCTTCGTTTATTTCCAGATTATACACAGAAGAGTATGTTTCTAAACTAGCTGATAATACCCCACCAGAAATAATACGAAGTAAATTGACTTACGCGGTCTTGCAGTTAAAAGCCTTGGGAATCAGTAATATTTTAAAATTTAAATTTCCGAGTCCTCCTCCGGTACAAAATTTAAGAAGTGCTTTAGAGATACTGTACGCACTTGGTGCCATCGACATCAATGGCGAATTAACGAAGCCTTTGGGATATCACATGGCGGAGTTCGCTTTAGATCCACTGTATTCAAAAGTTCTGTTAAGTTCCGGTGAGTTTATAAGGTTTTTTTTTTTTTAATAGCCATCTGTCGGGATCAATCACAACTAATTTGATTCAAAACTTCAACCTTTAACATCTGAAAATTTTTCAGGCGAATTTGGATGTTCTGAAGAGATCCTCACTATTATTTCCATGTTACAAGTAGAAACCGTGTTCACTAAGCCATCTTCTGGTAATTTTTCAATCAAGGCGCGAATTCAGAAACGGTTATTCGAAGTGGAGGAAGGGGATTTGATCACGTACTTAAACGTGTACAATGCCTTCATCAGCAGTGAAATGTCGAGAGAATTCTGCCACAAAAATTTCATTAATTACAAGAGCATAAAACGGGTGGTTGAAATCAGACGTCGCCTGGAGAAAATGTTAAATAATTACGAAGTGCCGATAGTGTCATGTGAAGGTCTGTATTGCTGAAGCAGCATCCGACTGTTGTCTTATTTAAAACTTGCAGGCTCAACAGAGACGATTTGTAAATGTTTGGTAACTGGATTGTTTCCAAATGCAGCATATTTACATTACAGTGGAGTTTATAAGACTGTTCGGGGTGACATTGAACTTTACGTCCATCCAGACAGCGTCTTGTACACAATTCCGCAGCCTCAGTGGTAATTGTAACGAAGTGTGTGAAGACTTTTTTCTTATTTTATTTTTTAGGCTGTTATTCTGTGAAGTAATGCACACAACAAAACTTTTCATGAGGGATCTTACTGTTATAAAAAGCGACTGGTTACTGGAATTGGCCCCACATTTCTATTATAAGACTACATTTAAGGACTATTGATTAAGTGGAATAGTTTTGTTTTGTTCATTTTTTTATTGATATGACTCAAGTCTCATCTTTTTTCTGTCTAAATATTCTTGTACATTGTCAAATTTTCTTTTATATAAAACTGTAATGCAGTTGCTATTTGCAAATTTAAAAATATGTTTGTGTTTTTTATAAAAGTTTTCAAGCTCTGGAGATGGTGTTTCAGTATAATTCCCATTAGTCAGTTTATATACACTAATTTTAAAACTATCAAAAATATACAAAATGTCAGTTAAACAAAATTTGTAAGGAATTTCAATAGATTCAATGCTTGTAAGGTAGGTTGATTCGTAATTCTCCAAATTTATTTTATATAGTTGAATCTTGTTATAACTATGTATTGAAATTCCTACAAACAAGTTATTGCTATTATAATAAGCCTGCATGTCAGATACTGGCAGTGCTACTACATCAACTTTCTCCTTTTCCATTTCTTTTGAGAAAGCATCTAACAAATTTCTATTGGCAATATAATGATTGGTGTTGATCATATTCAGTTGTTCGCCTTTTAGAAAATTCCAAATTCTTACAGTGCCATCACCTGATGCAGACACTAATATATTTTTCACAATTTTTATTCTCGTTACAAATTCTTCATGTCCCAAACAATAACTAACAATATTGTAAGTATTTGGAAAACGAGAGATCCGAATTTTTTCATCTCTATCGCAAGTAACAACATATTTACCACATTCGCTTAGGGCGACGTCTAAAATCATACTTAAATGGCCCAACAATAAAGTAGGTTCACTATTTTCTTCACTCAGTTTGTACAAGAAGACATCTCCAGTTCTGTCGGCCACGAGGATATCGCCGCAACTAGAAAACGCCAGTTGACTTGCCGTTCGATTCACGATGAAGTTCCTTTTCATCTTTAAATTATTGTCATAAATCACAACTTGTTTGTTCTCCGTTGATACAGCAATGTATTGTCCGTTGTTGGAAATCGCAATCGAGTTAATTGTCCTGTCTTGTTTATTTAGAATCTCCATTTGCCCCTTTGTCAGATTTGGGGGTAAATCGGGTGGAGGTATATTCACTGCATGGCTGCCTCCTGAGGTCTCATCGCACAAAATCAGGTTGTCTCCAGATGTCACTATCAGTTGAGAATTATACCGTTGAACATTCATTTTCGACAAATTAGCTTATTAAGTTGACAAATTATGATTATGAGCTCATTTTGTGAAGAACACGTTTGATTGTTGAACTGGGATTTTAGGTTAAGTTACGTTATCAAAAGATCAAATGCCTATTTTTCAAATCCGGCAAACGTCAAACGTTTCTAACCAATGAGAACTGTCATTTGTGTGTCATCTAAAAAACCCGATGAAAATATCAAAACATACGTTTTTAGGTGCATCCCACAGAAAAGCTGTAAATTTGGGTTTTTACATTGTTATCAGAGCACCGAGAAACTGTTATGCCGTCGTTGGTTGAACTTATATTTTCCTGTAAATCGTTTGTGATAAAAAGAAATGGCACTTTCATATGATATCCTTTATAATAATTTGAAAGAATGGGCACCACTGACGGATTTGTTCAATAAATTACCCACAAGACTGCAAACTGGAATATTTACCCAAGATGTAAAGCTGACATGTATTGATGTTTTGCCTGAATTTTTAGCGCTAGGAACTAATTTAGGACTTGTCTATTGGTACGATAGGAAGAAGAAAGATTTGCAACGTCTCCGTTGTGAGGTATTGACACATTTTATTACCAAATTCATGTCTGAATCGTGCGATATGATTCATGCTTATTGATGTGTCAGTCATAATTTATTCTCATAAAAAATGTAAATGTGTACCTGGTATTGGGAACCAGAATAGAGATTTTATGTAATAATGAAATGAAACTCAAATGTTTGAATTATTTTTAGAAGCAAAATGTTCAAGTGACTGTGGTTAAAATAATATCAACGGTTGATTATATGGTGGCTTGTGGTAGTAATGATGGGAGCATAAATATATTTCAAATACCAAAATCTCACCCTGACTCAATACCTGAGAGTTTAAAACCAAAAAGTAAGCAAGTGGAAAGGTATACAGTCTCAGACTTGCACAAGTCTCCCATAACAGCTATAGAATGGTCCAAAAATGGGATGAAGTTGTTTTCAGGGGACAAAATGGGTTGCATTGTGTTAACAGAAATTGATTTTTACATGGTAAGCTGGATGTTTGCGTCTTCACTAATAAGATTCGTTATTTTAGCACATATGCAAGTCAGTTGAAATATTAAATGAATCTTATCAAGTCGTCCAATTGAGCTACAGCCAACAGCGCTTACTGGTGTCGACTACATACAGAAGCATAATTTGCCAAAGACAGGAAAAATGGAAAGTGTGTCAAGTGGGCAAGAAAGACCGGAAAATGTAATTATGACAACCGATTCAGTTTAAAATTTTCATAGCGTCTTCAGCTTAGGTACCTTCGGCGGTTTAATTTATCAAAACGGCCCCAAAACAAGCGACGCAGTTTTGTATTGCACCAGACCTGGATTGAGAATTTGGGTGGCGGATTGTGAAGGAAACGTGAACAAAACGTTGTTATTTAAAGTAAATAAATTTTTCAAAACGTGGAAATGTTGCACCAATCTGTTGCAGGATCTGCTCCGCAAGGAATGCTCAGAAGTGCCAGTGATCAACCCGATTTCAAAAAATTTAAAAATGCTCAAACCGCAGAAAGAACCTTCATTTGGCGTTCTCTTACCTTTCAGTGATGATTTGATATTGACTTACAACAACGATGTCATTTACATTTTAGATCCTGTAAAAATGACTGTTATATCGACCATGAGTCACTTCAGGAGGTTTGTATTGTCCCTATCGGCTCTTCACTATTCACATAATGCACAATTTGGATATTTTCATGTTTTTAGTGTTTTATGGGTAGCTACTCACAAAGATGAAATTTTTATACTCGAAGAAGAAAGAAGCGTCGTCAGGATATCGTACAGACCTGAATTGAGCCATGGTTCGTTTATTAATTTATTAATTCGAGATAAATTAGTCCTTGTTGTAGACTTTGACGTTAACTCAGCTTCACCGGTTGGTAACTCATTTCTTCCAATTACAACCTCGATTAAAGATATTACAAGCAAACTACAGACTACAAGTATACTGCCTGCAATATCTCCTTTCCCCGAAAGTGGCTCAGTGAACGATGTAAACATCCATATGGACACTTCTCTGATAATGAATGCCGAAGAAGCTAAAGAATCTCCAATAAAATGTCGGACCATTAATCCAGAAATAGAAAAGAAATTCAACGACATAGGAAAGCAGCAGTTTAACGAGCAAATTTTGTTCAGACAAAGCAAACACAGGAAGCGACACGTCACGTGTGCCAGCACGAGTAGTTTAAGTTCCAACAGTTCTGAAGAAAAAGAGAGTTTCATAAAGCCAACATTGATGACATTAAGTTCAGTTGGGGTTCTGCCCGACTTGAGAAGCCCAGAATCCATTCAGAACGATATCGAATACAAAGAAAAAATTCTCGCTGATGTTTTAAATTTAGATAAAGTAAAGATATCATTAGATAAATTACAAGAAAATGGTGAAAACTGTGATGATGAAAATGATTTACCTGAAAGCCAACTTAGTTTTAATTTAACAACTGCCGTTCAAGAAATCTGCGAAGATGATTATCTGGAGTGTCCACTGTCCATTAAAACGACAAGCGCCGTTAACTCTAGTCCATCATCAGAGCCTAGCGAGAGAGATTCTGTCGTTACTAATGATGCAACTCCTGGTGAGTCATCCAGTGCTTCACTTCTTCAAATAATTTGATCATTTTTAGTGTGTTTAAACATTCCAAATGATTGGAAGTTAGCCGATATTCAATTGAACGTAAAAAGTGATACTTCACTCTCAGACACCTCTTTAACAGATTGGGAAATTGTATAAGATGTAATTACAAGCCTATATCTTACTGTTTTATTTTACTAGTCAGTTCAGTTTTAAATTTTTATATTGTTTATTGCCATTATAATGCCTAAGGTGTCTCTAAAAATTAGATTTATTCAGCAGCATTTTACAACTAAAAAATTTGTCATTTTATGCAAGTTATGAATTTAGTATATTTTTAGTACTTTATTTTTACATATTATTGCACGACAACCATGGTACTCATTTAGTTGAGATGTTCTCTAGACAACAATCTCAGTTGAAAGAACTACCTTACATTAAGAGAGAAATTAGGTTAATGTAAGCAGAAGTAAATTGTAAGACTCTAATTTTTTAAATTTTATTATAAATTTTTGTTATATTAAACGCTTTATATACATTGGTTATATTGTTGTGCAGATAAAATCAGTAAACTTTTTGAAAAATAGTAACAGTTTGTACTTTATCCTCTAACAGTATAGCAATTGTATCATTTGTGATGTTTATGATTTATACTGCAAAATACTTTGATTTCGTAGCAATAATTTACTTTTTGTTTCTTCCATTGATTCAAACTCTGGTGCATAGCATACATGTAGAATACCACCATAGAAGGATTTATTATCCAATAATCTCTTTGCTTTTTTAGCAACTTCAATCTTTTCATAAACAACATGAAAACATTCAGTGAAAATTTCTGTTTTATGATCTGCGACCAAGTGGAATTTTGACATCTTACCATGTTTTGCACATAAGCTTTTTAGTTCGTTAAATAAATCGATTTTGGGTACTCCGTAAACAAATAAATGCTGAGATTCGTTATTGACGGTGTACGTTTTAACAGCTGTTAATCTTCTACCTTGTCTGTATGCAGGTCTTGTTTGGCAGAGGGTTTGCTGTTTGTGATGTTTGACTTCTTTCATTTTTATATTGTTTAAGAAAGATGGGTATTGGCAACCACGATAAACAGTTGTCTTTTTGACAATAACTTTATCAATAAAGATTTAGTACTTTTTAAATCAATCACAAAACATTAACACTTCGAATTTAAATCGTTGCAAGTTATTTACAGATTTTTGGGGTTATGTTGTCGATAAGGTTATGTTATAAGCTTGACGAAAACTTAAAGAAACTAAATTCCCCAGAAATTTAAGTATATTGAGACTGTAAATTAGAATGTTTATACCGTACGATCAAGTAAATTTTAGACAAGGGGCGGGTGTGGAAAACAAAAGTTTAAGTCTGTGTATGTCTTGGTTTGATTCATATTGTGATATTTGACATTTAATTCAAACATCCTTCAATGGAATCTTTCCTACACAGCCACTGAAAATGGTTTTTATTACAGAGCATAAAATATTTATTATTGAACCTAATTTTCGAAATGGCGAATGGAGATACAGTTCTCGCGCTTGTCTTCAGGAGTTTCAGCAAAATAATTCAATTGTATCCATCAAACCAGACATACGCAAAATTAAACTTTTCTTTTCCACAGCCGCCCCTTATCTAAAATTTATTTGATCGTATATTTTATTCATTTTCAGTATAACAGAATTTTCAGATCTATTGTGTTAAAATTATCAGAAATTTTTTGAAGTTTTAAAATAATAAAAATAATTTGTCATCAATTTTAACCCATTGATCAGACGAAATTTGTTATGAAGTGATCTGGTTTTAATGATTTGCCGCAACTTTTTAATATTAAATTACATTATGTGAAAGCCCCTTGTTTATTGGCAACCAAATAATCGCATCTGAAATGGTAGTGTAGGTATGGTACCTCAATGGTAGCATAGGTACACCAGAATGTATTAGCGGCAAAGTTCCACAGCCAACTGCGATGTAAGAATCATTTAAATAACCCTGTATTATCACAACACTAAAGTAAATAAACTCACCGGATCTAGCTTCTTTACCACAAAAAGTGTAAAAATTAGTTCAACAAAATTGCATTACAGGCGCTGACATGAGATGCGAGATGAATATAAATAAAAACATCAACAAATTTCTAATGAAATCGCTTATTTTAGTAGTAATTATTGTTACATTTTCAATTTTAAAGCTTAAAGTTTATGATTCATATAACATTTCTTTTTTTAAAAATTTCATCCAGGCTTTGCTCCATGGCTACATTGGTCCCTCTTAAACCATCAACCACTTTTCTGCTCCATTCAAAATATTCCTGAATCCTTTGTTCAGACCACCCTTCTGGAGCACTCTTTTCCAAATCGCGTAAATTGTACAATTTATCGGCCAGCTTAACGAGTTTTGCTTCAAAGGACGAATCTGGAGCATGTACGATCTGCAATCGTTTTCTTTCGGCGGATGGTAGTGTCTTATCATCTGTGACTTCTTCGACTATGCCCCTAACAGTTTTTCCAAATAGATTTTCAATCTCTTCAAATGACGTGTCTGTATCTTCAACCGTATCGTGGAGTAGGGCAGCATGCAAGACTGAAACATCTGTAATTTTGGCCTCATTTGTTAATATAAACGCCACTCCAATAGGATGGTTGATATAAGGAATTTTTTCTGGATTTTTGCGCCGCTGATTCTTGTGTTTTTCGGCTGCAAAATTCACGCATTTTATCAAATCTTCAATCACGATCGCTGCAGATGTCATCGTTTCCTGAAAAAAAGTGCTTGAGCGGTCTTGTCCTTGAAAATGCATCATGTGCGAGGTCACCAAGGCCAGTGGGAGAAAGGGAAATGAATTCAAGGATAAGGCCAAGGTCAGCGGTGGAAATGTGACAGTCACCCACGTGAAGGGACCTCTTTCTTCGCAGTTTTTCCTGCACTTGGTCAATCGTCTCGGTTTTTTAAATTAATTTAAAAAAATTAGATAGGTTTGTACGGATTTTGGGTCATTGTCTTACTTTGTGTGGTACCCCTGAAAGTTACATTTTTTGACAGTGACAGTTGACAAATTATAAACAAAAATGGATTTGGGTGAAATCGTGAAATCCGCAAATATTCCGGAAGATATTAACCAAAGATGCAGAACTTGCCTTCGTGTTTGTATCAAATTGAATGCACTTTCAGAAAACGTCACAGTCTGCGATAGTAGTTTGACTCTCACCGACTTAATTTTGAGTTGTGCCTCAATACAGGTAAAAATAAATCATGTTTTATTATTGTTTTACATAAAATTGGTTATTTAGGGTACGCGTTATCAAGATAATGATATAGCCACCTAATAATTAATATTTTACTAACCATACCTAAAGAACGTGTGCTTCTTTCAAATGTTGCTTAAAAACTAAACGTAATCATTTGCAGTTGATAGCAATCATTCGTAATTCAAATTTTGTCACGTGATTAAAAGTTTGTTTTGTAAGCCGAAAGTAATAAAGCATTATGTAATTAGAGAAGAAATTATCATTAATTTTATTTTTTTAAGTGCAAATCATTCCAGAGTTCATTCATTATTTACATCTAAATCAAAAACCGATGTAGACTATTTATAAAGTATTCAGATGGTCACGTGATTCAAGAATAAAAAAAAACACGAACGTTATGTTAACAAATGAGAATTTTACTCTCTTTTATGATGTTGCTACCAATACTCCACCGGGGTTACATTACAAGATAAACGATAAGAAAATCCATGAAATGGTCTTCAGAAATGAACGAATACATTGCGCACCATCATTACCATATTATACACTTGGAACCAGATGTAATTACCGGTTCGAATTATACATTGAATTCCGTTAAGTACCCTTAATTCAATAACTTTATTTGAAGACAGACAAGAATCCATAATATAGTCATAAAATGATGAAACATAATTTGACAGAACAAATATGACAAAAATAATACATAATAACACAATAATTACACATTTGAGGCATATTCTTACTATTATCCTAATTTTGGTTTAATCAAGTTCTACAATCTGAAATGACAAAATTGCTTTTATATTTGTTTTTCTGCCAGTGACAATCAACTTTTGATTTTCAAATAGAACACTTTTCTTTTGACGTTTGCAATGATATTCTACACAGCATAAAATGGTCCAAACGAGATATTTAAGACGTTATCGTCCAGTAAAACACAAACCAGACAAACATCATTGAACTGTCTAAAGTCGCTTTATTTTAACTTTAAAAAGATAATTTAATGACATCATAAAGAGGTCATATGACCAACTGACACATTTATAAGATATCATTAAGACGCCCGGAAGGAAACATTTTATTCCGTTTATTCTGTTTTAGTCTTTTTGAGACTATAAAATTTGGATTGGTTTTAATTTTTTTATTTTTATTAAAATTAGATTAGATTAGATTAGATTAGTTTTTAAAGGTTTAATATAACATTTTTTGATTAAACGCCAGAATATAAATATAAGGTTAACATTAGGTAACATTTTTAGGATGCAAAAGCGTTGTTAATGTTTAATTTATAACTTTTTCATTTACTATTTTGAATTGCATCTTAAAATTTTAAAATTCGAAAATAAACAAATTAAAGTCTGTCAAAATGTGTATGAAAAAAATCAGTGTTTCGTTTGAAAACCAAAAGTCTATTGTTGTGAATAATAAAGAGTGATCATTAATGATTAAACGTGACACTTACTTTCTTTCAAGCACCTAATACGTTGTTCCGCCTTTTTAGTATTGTAATTATAGTTGACGTTAAGACAGTGGCTTGTCGACAGATGTCAAAAATTTTTTCAAAATGTCCCCTCTTTTGTACAATGTTTGATTATTGAGTAAGTGACACACACAGAGCATAATTTAGACACTTGTAGCTACCCCTTAGTAAATACATCATACATGAAAATCAGGTATCCCACTGAAATAATTAAATTAAATTTTTGTTGTGCGCCACTGTTATTTGTCAAACTGGATTGTTACTGTAACAGAAACGAACAATCACTTGGAAGCGGAACATCAAATCCAATATCTTTAATCATTAATGATCACCCTGTATAATAAAGAGTAATTGTAATTATTGTAATCGCAATAAATGAATACTATATTTATTCAAAACAAGACTTATTTTTTATTTTTACTTTCTAGATTAGCTGAAAATTCATGACGTAACTGTCACAGTTGTCACAATTAAAACAAAAAACCTAGGCCTGCACCAAGTCTACACAAAAAAACATTTGCAAAGAGTTTATTTTGTATAAAAATGTCCACATTATAATCAATATTTCTCCATAAAAATGATTATATTTCATGTTTAGTTTATGATTTCGGAATTTTATTCGTGAATAATCAATTTTAATGTTAGAAATTTTTTTACATGGTTTCGAATCTTCTGATTACTATTTTTGGCAGTCAAAATGAATTATTGTATTTGACAAAATTTGACGACCAAAAGGTTTCATGTTGCGTTGGCTTTCGAGATGATGTAGATGCTGAAATATTCAACTATCAATCGAGATATGCCACATTGCAAGTTTTAAAATATTAATTCAGTTTTATCACTTTCAGTAGCAACAGCGTATTTGGTCGTTGTATTTAAGCAATTGGAGAATCCTTCATAAAGTATTTCGGTCTTAATTACGTTTATTAAGTGTAAATTTTGTTATAGATATCAGACTTTGATGGATTCCCTCAGAGAATATGCGAAACTTGTCAAGACACGGCCATCAAGTCTCACATGTTCCGAATTCAGTGTGAAAATTCCGAGAAATATTTGCAGTCGATTAGTAAAAAAATCAGACCACCCAGAAAGCCCATCAAAGACGTCAAAGAAGAAATACCCGGCGAAATCGAAGATTTCGGGTACATAACCCTGACTTAACCGACGACTTTTAATATCTGATAAATTCTTCCTTAGGTCTGAAAACACAGTCGATATTAAAATTGAAGAAAACGAAACCAAACACTCTTGCGACAGTTGCAGCGAAACCTTCCCCACCAAAAAGTGTCTTAGCAAACACGCGAAAAGCCACCACAAGCACCAATGCAAACCATGCGGAGCGGCCTTTGAAACCGCCGCCGACCTATCCGAACACAAACAGCAACACAAAACGGACGTCGACGACGCGGCCAGGCGCACCTGCAGCCAGTGCGGCAAAGTGTTCCAATACCGCGCGAGCATGTTGAAGCACCAGCGCAAACACAGCGCGCCCCCGAACACGTGCGGCTACTGCAGCTTCAAGCCGGCCGGCCCCAGCGCCCTCTCCAAACACATGGAACAGGCGCATTCCCACCTGAAGACCGTCACGTGCACCCTCTGCGGCAAGGCCTTCTTCAAGGAGGCGAACCTGCGCCTGCACATGCTGGTCCACACGGGCGTGAAGAAGCACACGTGCGAAATTTGCGGGGTGTCCTTCGCGCTCGGGGGAAATTTGGCCGCCCACAGGAGGCTGCACACGGGAGAGAAGCCGTACACTTGCAGCCACTGCGGCAGGGGCTTCACCCAGCAGTCGGCGCTGCGGTCGCACGAGGCGGGCCACTCGGACCGGCGCGACCACGTCTGCCCCGAGTGCGGAGCCGCCTTCAGTCGGGCCGGGGCCCTGAGGAACCACCGCAAGAGGCACTCGGCCGCGAAGCCGTTCGAGTGCTCCATGTGCGGCAAGAGGTTCACGTTCAGCTCCGAGAGGAAGAGGCACATGACGATACACACGGGCGATAAAAATCACATTTGTGAGATGTGTGGAAGGAGGTTCAATAGGAGCACGAATTTGAAAGTGCACAGGCGGATTCACACGGGAGAGACGCCGCATGTTTGTGTGATCTGTGGGAAGGGCTTCATACAGGCCCACTGTCTCCGTACCCATATGAAAACGCATGTGACAAATGCGACGTTGGTATAGTATATATGTAATTTTTTTAAGTAATAAAAGATTGGATTGATAGAATTTTGCCTTTTTTACGTATAGAATGTTGTTTCAAGTCAGTTGAAAATCATTAACCTGTTTACATAAATTAACTTTCTACTGCTGCTTTGTGGTGAGGGCAAAGTTTGCATTTTTCAAATTTCGCGCCATGGTGTGTGGTGACAGTGATTGCCAACCTTCATGTACCAACCTAAAAAGGTACGTTTGTGTTAACCATTTTCATGTTTATGTTTTTTATTTTAGAATTGATAATGTTATCGTTTTAAGTCACATTTGCAGGTATTTTGTTAATTTTCTCGATAATACAATTTTCACGCTTAGTAGCATTCATTAAATTAAATTATTTTGGTTTTCCATGTCTTGGACAAAATCAAATGAATACAAACAAAATGGCGTTTATTTTCAGAAAATTTTCAGGTGTCAAAAGGAAGTAAATAAAGACTAACCTATTCTTTTAAATTTTCAGAAAAAGCTCAAACATAACGGGAGTAGAAACGAGTTTATTTATGAATAGAATGTTTCCATCAGATGGTTTTTATTAGAAAGGTATGTTTGAGAGCAAAAAAAAGGAGCTGCAGCAATACTGTTATTTTATTTTGTTGCAAGACGTTTAATGGATCATCAGGTTTACTATCGCTTTACACAAACAAATGGGGTTCCTCAGGAATCTAAATTAGCGAATTATATGGTAAACATACATACGTTTGTGCAACAGGAAGATATCTTTTTCTTTGTAGAACATTCAGAACTCAAGTCCAAACAATTTACATCAAACTTTCCAAAGCAAATTGAACATTGAATCATCCATTACTCCAAAAAAAGCTCTGTCCAGCTCCCAATGCATTGTAGGAACCAGTCTTGTTTCAAGTGCTCCAGGTATTTCTCACTTCTTTCCCCCCTTTGTTGATTGTGTTGTAATCTCTTACTTTCTAAGTTGAGTGAAGCAGTTGCTGAAAATTTCAAATTTATTAATGAAGAAGTCATTTAAGCCTGTTTAATTATCGTGGTCGTTGACCTTTGTTATCCTTCCATTGAATAATCACAAATCCTACCCCAGTTACTGAATTAATGAGTAGGGGATTAGTTAGTAATAATTTATTAATGTGTTTTTGTCTTTTTGGTTGTTTATATGAACAATTTCAGCTTCGCCCAACATTTTCAACTCATTTACAACATCATTAGATGCTACACCAATCCGATGCGTTTCTAGTGGTGTGGAGCATGCTGACAACTCCACAAGTCAGTCGACTTCGCCAAATCGAGTTAGTAGTTGCTCACCCATGTCACAAGATGTGTCGGTGAATAATATTGCTTTAGCAGCATATCAGGTAATTTCGACGTATCTTGTTTGGTAGTATTGCGAATCGTGGTTGCAGGAAAATGTTGGAGGAACTACATACTTCTATCCAACTACTTCGGAAACCTGCCATGCTACTGATGTGGTCGTAAATAGTAATCTAACATCCGATTACAATGTCTATCCTGGCACGCCGAATCATATTGCGTCGCTTAAATCAAAACAAGACTCTTCATTCTTCATATCAAAAGATTTACAGATGGAGATGATGAACAGAAATGTGCTAACACTGATGCAGAATAATCAGCAGTATGCAGGTATATTATAAACTTATAGTTTCATAAATTTAACCTTGTAAGTTTGTGATATTAATTATCAATGATACCAGTTATCAAATGGTGTTTTAAAAGAATTACAAAGTTAAAAATCCGATCGAAAAATACGAATTTTTTTATTTTGGGAAACATCAGTGCCTACATGTTTAATAATTTTGTTAAATAGAAAAAGATAACTCGAACGAAGCTATTTCATAAATACTTACAAATATGTATGCAAGAAATAATCAAATAAATTCGGATGAGAAAAATGTTTTTGATTGTAGAAAATAACGTGCGATCAGAATAAAATACCGCTAGTTACCACTTGATGCGACAATGGTTTTGGAACGCATGTCGGAACTAACAGTATCAGGTCTAAATTTCACCCTAATCCGCCAACTATGCTGTAATTTTAGGTTGACAGGCTATCTACGACATACTGACAAAAAACATTGTCGCATCAAGTGGTAATTGGAGGTATTTAATTCGCACGTTACTGTAATTATTACTAAATGTTAATTAATTCTGAATTTTTAAGATTGAAGATTTGTTATTGGTTAATAAGCGTAATGTATCTATTAATTACAGTCGATATAGCTGGTGATTCAAGATGACGATCCTCTTCTAATTTTCAAATGGACTGAAATACTTTAAATTTTAAGCTGTTAAAATGTTGACTTATTTTCTAAGTGGTACTGTACATTTATTGTAGCAACACTCCATAATACTTATAGCAGGTGTCACTTGTAGATGCAGTGACTCATAAATCGCCTAAAATTTCGAAATTCTCATTGGCAGTCGATATTTTTGACGTTTTATTTGATTCACTGGATCTACTAATCACAATTACTGTAACTTGCTAGCTTTTTTGTTTTTTATTAATTAATTTTTGTCTATATATAATCATAGTCAAAATATATAATTATAGTCCATCTAGTTTGATAACATATAAGTCAACTTTCGATGATAAATCAAACCCAACCAATTCAGATGTGTATTTAGGAAGGATTAGTGGGTCAGTGCATTACTAGGATTATGA